>JACEVL010001300.1:0-65000 GCA_020284085.1 Aporrectodea caliginosa | reverse complement strand
GTCACTGTGTCGTGCTTATGCCTCTAATTGCAAAAGCAATTTATGGTCACTTCAGACAACCATTAAACACAATTTAGATTTACATTAAAACCAGCATTGCCTCCATCCCTACATTTACAAACAAAATTATCACCAGGGAGAGATACATCACGAGTTCTATCATCATCCTGCAGCCAGAACTGCCACCTGTGCAACTGATAACAATAGACCAACATCAAACACCTTATAAATAAGCTCCTGTAATTAACATGCATAATCGAAAGACTATCAAAGTGATTTATCAACAAAGTGCGACCCTCTTCATAGTAATCAATCAAGTTAAAAGACTGTTCATTAACGTCGGTGTTTGATAGCACCAGCATAGACTTCATTATCCTCGATGTGAGTACCCGGTAAAGACGAACACAGGAGTTATGCGGTGTTGACAACACCAACGCGATGAAAAATCTGCTCGCATAAATAAGTTAATACATGCAGAAATATGATAGTATGCCACAAATGCACACATATATACATATATGCATACATGTATAAGTAAACAGTCCAAAGCAGTAGTGCAGGAATTCCTCGATCAGTACGCGCTTTGAAATTTATATTGCGCCTTTTTAAAACAGACCCGTTGTTTGCCAGAGTCGGAAGTGCGGCAGAGGCCGCGGAAATCAAAGACGGACTCGAGAGAGTCGTATATATTGACGGGCCAGAGCGCCGCTCTAAGTGGATTCTCCACATTCTCGCCAGGGTTGTTTATGATGCAGTTGCCACGGTAACCGAAACACCTGTTGCATACTTGACTCCGTCGCTTTATTGTCTGACATGTTTCTGTCTAAACCTGACACCCTTCCCCCACCCTTCCGACCCATCATTTGCTCCCCCTTCTAGAGCTTAAGGACCTGGTTCGGAATTGGCACGGAACTGCCATTGTACTGACCCAGTTCAGTCTATCATAATAATCGACATTTATCAGTATCATCATCATCTTCGTTGCCATTGTTTCCTAATCTTCCGATTCGTTGTCGTAATCATCGTCGACGTAGTCAACATCATCATATCGCCAACGCTGTCATCATCGTAATCATATTATCGTCGTTATCAGTACTTTCATAATCAATATCAATCGCATCATCATCATGATCATTACCACCACCACCACCAAACACCACCACCACCACCACGACCACCACCACCGCCACCATCATCATCACCATCATCATCACCATCATCATCACCACCATCATCATCATCGTCATTAGTACTATTGTTACTAGATTCTTGTTGCTGCTATGGTTCTGATTCTTAATTATGATGATGATGATGATGATGATGATGATGATGATGATGACGACGACGACGACGACGATGATGATGATCATGACGATAAAAGTACTATTAGGAGTAGTTTGTTACTCACTACATGTTTCATTAGCCTCGTCTTCTCCATCCAGGCAGTCCGCCTCCATGTCACAGACCAGACTGCGTGAAATGCAGAGCTCTGTCCCGCACCGGAAACGATCCGAGGCACAACTTCCGACTTCCGCATCCAAGAGATCATCTACTGCAACAACACTCTGGGAATTTATTCGTCGGCAATGATGATGATGGTCGTGGTGATGATGACGATGATAGTGAGAACATATGTATCATGCTATGTATGTATATTGTATTTTTAGATTTAATTTGTACTATTATGTTGGTTTGGTAAAATAAAATGATTACGGTAATTAGGGAGAGTTCATATAGGCCTACATCTTATACAACTTTAGCAATTTTTCTTTATGATACCAAGTTCATTTTGGGATTTAAAGATCTTTCGGTGGTCTTTAGCAGAAGCGGAACACTTCTACTTCTGACATTTGGACATCTTTCTAGTGAAGGCATCGTAAAAGCGAACAGGTTAATTGAACACCCATTCAGCTGAACTCGCCACTGCAATACTCGGTTTGAGCGAGTCCAAAGTGCGGATAAAGTAGGAGTGCGACGCTATTAGTTATAATGCAGCGTCGTTTGACAGAAATCAGGCACCAATTATTCTATCGATTACTTGATACCGACACAATCGCTGAAATAATTAAGTGATTGTGCTGGAATTACTTTAATGTAATGTAAGCAATCAATGATCAATCAATGAAACTTGATATAGCGCCCCTTAAAGATATCTACTCAGAGGCGAAGATCGACGATGCTCGACGTAAACTACCCTTGTAAACCACGTGATCCCGTTGAACCCCAAAAACTACATTATAAGACTACCAAATTTCCCTTAAGACTATTTGGAACAAAATGAATCAAATGGTAAAATTATAAACTTTCCCTAGTCATATTAACGTCAGAATTAAATTTCAACTTCTATGGCGTCGGTGTCTAAAGCACAAAGTATCAATCGATGGCGCATCAAAAAAGAACCGAGCGAACAATTGAAACTGGTCTTATACGAGAAAATATTGACCTTTTGTCTGTCATAATAAAATCAGGTAGTTATAATTGGGCGGGTGACCGTCTGTGGTTTACCACGCTATACCGTGCGCTCACTTAACGCTTCACCCTTTCTGCATGGTCGGTATATATGAGTTACATCGCAGACTGGGAGGTTAATAATAAGGTTTGATTTGCTGTTGTCATGTGTGCAGTTCGACGTCGGGATCACGCTCTTGTCGAGATGCTTCCAATGAGGCGTGTATTGTATTGTATTGTATTGTATTGTATTTGAACACTTGTTATAGCGCCCCTACCAGATTTCCCATTCAGAGGCGCTCCCGACTACTGCGCGAACGCTGAATCGGAGTTTCACGCCGAAGCGCATGAGCAATTGCGAGTGAAGGACTTGCCCAGGGTCCCTACGCGGCGGCTTGAGGTGGATTCGAACCCGCAACCCTCCAGCTGCAAGGCACCGAACATACCCCTAAACCACCGCGCCCCAGTTGTATTGTGATGTGTTGTATTGTGTGTTGTATTGTACTCCACGTTTATAATGCGACCGAGCCACCCGCAGTGTAACAAGTGCGTCGTCGCTATCTTGAAGTCTCTGACGAGTTTCTAAACAGTCGTGCTACCGGGTACCTTTAGCTATAAGTGTGACTGTGTCTGAGAAGTTTCTATGTTTCATTTAAGAGATTTATATAGCGCATCTTCAAGATTATCTACTCATGAACGCTCCCGACCCAGCCACGGCTAAAGAGAACAGTCTTCAGGTTAGAGTAGAACGTGACTGCAAGGACTCTAGGCACTAAGCGTAGTGCCACATGCAGACAGATTGCAGGGCCAGCAACGGAAAGGGCACAGCGCTGAATAATAGAAGTCGGCGACCGGGAGACAAGAAGCTCAACCTGCATCGAAGAGTGGAGAGAACCACGGCGCTGACCGCTTAAGGGGGAGCAGCAGAGCTCCTGTAAATAGACAGGGCCAAACTAATGCAGAGTTTATAAACAAAATAATAGATTACCCTTGCCCTTATGCTTCTTAGGTTTCTGCAAAGACGTGTAAGCAAGTCAACTGCATTCACCTCTTAAACCTTTGCAAATGTAGTCGCTTAAGAGGTATGGCTAGATTTGGTAGTATGGTATGTAGTAGTATCTAGTATGGCTAGATGACATAGGATGTAGTAGATCTTAGTAGAGACCATACCTACGTGGTCAGCTGAGCGAAGGCTGATGGAGTCTAGGGCAATGTGTCCAATGTCTCCGGATTCACGGATCGCTCGAAATAGGATCTGGAACTGCGTCGAGATTTTGCCCAGAGGGATCGTATGGTAGATCCAACTGAAACCAAAGACCAAACTATCTCGTCATACATAATTATACACTCCCTGCGGTTAAGGAAGCCAAGGCAAGTTAAAATACAGCAGCATGAGGTAAGATAAGATCAATCAATATCAACATTTCAGGGTATGTGTAACATCTACTGTTCCATTTCACAAGAACTGTGAGGCATGTACATCTGTTTGTTTTATGTATTGGCTGTCAAGTACGCCAATATAACGAGTGATGACGGACTATGGCTCACGTGGAGTCGTGGACAAGTGGACCTGATTGATATGCAGTCCATGCCTAGTGGACATCACAAACGGATCAAGGTAGGCTATACCAAAATCATCTGACCAAAATTAACACTGTGCTCTTCGTCCGTTGTCTACAAAGTTGCGGCTGAGGTTGCCTATCAACTCAGTAGTTGACATCAAGCAGATTATACTTCGACCGTAGACAACTCTCCAGCGTCAGGTGAAATGGCAACAGAACCAAATCAGAAACAAATTAAAAATTAAGAGAAAACGAGTTTCTGCCGGATGCTGAAGTTGCTCTGTGAACCGCGGTTCAGATGAAATCGTTGTGTGGCGGTTAAGGTATACTGCGCTGGAACCGGCAGATGCCTATCAAACTGTGTGAAATGTAACAGAAAATGTTATACATATACCCTGAAATTTTCAGGGTAGGCCTATGTGTATAGATATGTGAAATGTAACAGTAGATGTTACACATACCCTGAAATTTTCAGGGTATGTTTATAGAAATCTGGCTTAATGTGCTATTGTAGGCTAAAGTTTTCAGGGTATGTGTATAGAAATCACATGAAATTTTCAGGGTATATGTATATACCCTGGTTTTTTCAGGGAATGTATACATTCCCCGAGTGAATCAGGGAACATGCATCTACCCTGAAAATTTCAGGGTACTATATACACATTCCCTGATTATACACATTTCCTGTAACATAGGCCTATATATAGCAAAAAACGTGTGTTCCGTACGTACGGTCGCACATTGGTTAAAAGAGCTCACCATCCTACAGGGTATGTCGTGACTGCCATAGTAGTATCTAGTCACTCTAGTGTTTAGCGACATGCTGCAGTTAATAGAGCTTATTTTACCGTGTAAGTCTCGTAAATATTACGCCGGATTACAGCGATCTTGGTGCTAGTTCTTACCTAGTTCCCTTGTCTCCGTAGGCAGTCCACAATCTCACTTCCGGTTTGTCAAAGCGTCGTATGAACACTCCCAACTCCCTCTCTCCATCACCATACATGTTCATTGCGAATTCCAGACGAAGGATCGTAGGTGAGGATTCAAACCAAGGACTCACCAACTCGGCTTCTCGCAGCTCTTCCTGAATGTCCCCCATAAACAACGCGTAATGACCTTTCGAAGAAAGAATAATTTTAAATAATTATTTAATTATTTTAGCAGTTCACTATTATTTTTTACTGTAAATATAGCAATAAATTTTGCTCCAGAGTATAATATTCTTAATGTATATTTGCAAATTTATATTGTTCGACTTTGTATAATATCGGTTTATCAGAGATTAATTTCTCGGATCTTTACTGCGGGTGGCTCGGTCGCATTATAAACGTGGAGTACAATACAACACACAATACAACACATCACAATACAACTGGGGCGCGGTGGTTTAGGGGTATGTTCGGTGCCTTGCAGCTGGAGGGTTGCGGGTTCGAATCCACCTCAAAGTCGCCGCGTAGGGACCCTGGGCAAGTCCTTCACTCGCAATTGCTCATGCGCT
Source organism: Aporrectodea caliginosa (assembly GCA_020284085.1). NCBI lineage: Eukaryota > Metazoa > Annelida > Clitellata > Crassiclitellata > Lumbricidae > Aporrectodea > Aporrectodea caliginosa. The sequence goes on along the minus strand of JACEVL010001300.1, from coordinate 59,492 downwards.
TCGGCGTGAAACTCCGATTCAGCGTTCGCGCAGTAGTCGGGAGCGCCTCTGAATGGGAAATCTGGTAGGGGCGCTATAACAAGTGTTCAAATACAATACAAAAAAGGCAGCTTAATTTTCTTGACAACAACATTTTTCTGCTTCAAAACTATCATATCTTTAATTTAAGCTTCATTGTCACTATTCTACCCCAAACTCTTTGCTTTCCTTACATAAGCCGACCGACTAATAACGCATAATTATTGCTTTAATTACATTGCTTTACATTATCTTACCTGACCGTACAACATCTGACATTACCAAAGTTCGACCGTACGTACGGAACGTACGCTATTTTTTCTGCTGAAATGCGTACCGTACGCGTACGCTATTTTTTGGCTAAATTAATAAATAGCGTACGCTAATTTTTATATTTTTTATTATAGAATTAACAAGGAATAACAAAATTACAAATTAAAGAATGGAAAATTATACAAAATAAAAACAAAATAATAATTTACCTCTTCGCTGAAACGGAACTACAAATAAGAACTGTAAAGTGACGTAATAACGACGAGAAAAAAACGACGAGAAAATGAGGAGACAAAATGTGACGTCACGAGAAGCAACTAATATTAAAGGCTGCTCATACGTACGGAATACGAACGTACCGTACGCGTACGCTATTATTTTTAGTAAATTACGTACCGTACGCGTACGCTATTTTCTGCTGTAACGTACGGTCGAACTTTGGACATTACCGTACCGTATACTTACATTTGCCAACTTCACCTCTTTCTCTACCTTATTTTCACCTTACATGTCTTTACCATACGTCACCCTACTTCACCTTAACTTACTTTTATCTCAACGTAACCTTGCATACCTTAACTATTCTAGCAAATTTCACAAATTCTCTTACCTTAGCTTACCTTATTTTACTTTAATTTACCTGTTTCTTTGACTTAGTTCGCCTTCATCTTCCTCATCATAAGTTAACTTCCTTTACCAAAGGTTAGGCCTACCTGAACTTGCTTTGTTTGTCCGACCATACCTTAACTTACTTTACCCAAACTTACCTTCAGTTATCTTACCCTCACATACCGTAGCTTTCCCAACCATACGATACCTGAATTAATCTCAACCTAACTTACCTCACCCTAACGTGTCTCACCATGTCTTACCTTAACTTACATTGCCTTAACTTACGGCACTATACCGTACCTTAACTTTCCTTATACCATACCTTAACCATCCGTACCTTATGTTAACTTTTCTTACATTTACCTTAACTTCCTCACCGTACCTTAACATTCCTTATCTTTCCTTAACTTTCCCTATAGCATACCCAAACCATCCGCGCCTTACCTATAGCCATGACGTCTGGTTAGCGAATCATGATCATTTGCGTTTACTCAAAGCGACTGATGTCTTGAGTATTATGATAAAGGCGCTATAGAAATCATTGGACTGGATTAGATTAGGTTGACTTGGCATTGAAGCTGCACACAATACACATGTCACCCACAAACCGTAAAAACGTCGAATTCAATTGGATGATGAATGGACAGGTAAATCACCGTTCAACAGGTGAGCACAATAAACAGCTTCACCATAAAAGGGACAGCAACAAACAACTGGCGTTCAGTTGAATACCGTGAGGTGCTAAAGCATCATAATAAACATCGACAATAATCGACAATTCTAACACTATACTTGCTAAACAAAGGAGTTCTTGTATTTTTGTATTTCTGTTCTAGTCTGCTTAGTTTGCTTAGTTTCTCTGTTCTGCTTTGTGCGAAAATAAAGTATATATATATATATCTCGTGCTACTAAAAAAACACTGTGATTGATTATAATAAAGTAGAATAGAACAAAGATGGATAGAATAGAATAGAATCTAATGACTTCTATGACGCCTCTATAATAACTCATAAAGAATCAATTGATGGTCGTTTCAAGTAAACTTCAATCAAAGTAATAATCCATTGGAGCGATCAGATTGAAATCCGATAAGTCATAGAAACGAAGCCACGGAGGGAAAGCCAGCCGAGACAGACAAATGTTAAGTTTGATTCTGAATGACATTGGAGACGACTTGAAAGAAAGCATACAACTGAGCAGCAAATTCCCCCAAAGTCTCGGACCAACCACCGAGAACACCCGGGAGACAAACACTTCTTCGATACGATACACAGCAAGATTTCAAAGTATCCGTTCATCGAGTGCAATATCTGATAGCAAAAGCGGAGAAAGGTCGGCTGATTTGAGTGCAATGCTTTGTGGACGATAAGACAGACTTAGAACTGAATTTACAGCTAGATGGTCTGTCATTGTAATAAAATGCAATACTGGTGTAATATGTTAAATGGGGTTTATGTTAGGCTCTTGCCAGAGGATTCTGCACAGTTTATATGCTATGGAGAGGGACTACTCTTTTTCCAGATTTTTGGGAACTGAGAATAGATATGGAACGATAGGTTGATAGATCCTCAGAAGAAAGCGAAAGCTTTTAAAAAGAGGATAATCTATTGTACATGCACGAAGCCGACCTGAAAGAAGTCTTCAGGGAGAAACAGGTTAACGATGTATATCATAAGTTGGCCAAAGATATCAAAAAAGTATTTTAGAAGAGCAGCTTAGAATAATAATTAGAAGCAGACTCCTCACCAGGAGATGAAAAGATTAATAATTTACGAATCGGAACTTAGGGAGGCGAATGCGACTGATCGTAATCGTAATCGTAAGCTCCAAACTTCTAAAGTGCCAATCGAAAGCCAAGCGCAGGAAACCCGCTTATTCACGAGCGCTGCAACTTCCTCCATGCTGAGCCGCCCGTGCGTCCTCCAGGCTTCAACTTGCCTTGACGACTGTGGTCTGCATAAACACGATTTCGGACGGACTATTGTTGCTCTGCTGTATACAGAAGTTTACTAAATTTTTCTAAATAGAAACGAACCACTGATTCGTCGTTCATCTGCGTCAGACGTTGCAAACCAAGTTTCACTGAGAGCCAAAATATACACCGGGTGATCCAAGATGCAGTTTTGAAGAGGACACTTAGAATGCACCTTAAAGTGGCAGCAATTTGTCTCAGGAAGACAATGACCAGGACTTAGTCGAACGTCATCAGAAGAAGCAGAAAGAGCAGAGGGTAAACCAGCACGAGGCGTAATAAACAACAGACAGCCCCGATGTGTTTTGGACAGAGATGTAGATTAGGCGAAACCGTAGAACGATGAAGCAACAGACTGAGCTACAAAAAGAATGTTGATATTTTCGACATGGCCGGTTGGTTAGGGTAAAAGAAGCAGAAGTCTGGTGAAATTAATTAGAGCAATTTGTTCCAAAATGACCAGAAATGATGGCTGAGATTGAGCACGCATCTGTGATAAGGAACTGAAATGAGAGACAATGAATGGTACAGGGAACTGCTGTGTAGGAAACGTAATACTATAGCTTAAAGAAATGGACTAGTATCCAGAACGAACTAGAATGTAGGCCTAATAGAACAGAGTGGACGAGAATAAAATAGAGGAGAAGAAAAGAGAATTAAGCGATATACAGTAAACAATAGCTACAACAGGTCAGCTTGCTCATTACCATGACGGGTTCTTAACGAGTAGTCCTTGGGTGGTCCACCCCGTGTTGTTGTGTCGTCAAAGCTCTGGTTGCCATTGGTAACCGTAAAGCCGGTGAGGTTACGGTCCACTAACGGCATCGTCCAACCGCTACAGAACTCCTCCACCAAATCGTCGGATGACAACGTCATGAAGACGTCATCGAAATCACATTCGAATCCTATATGTAATGTAATGTCACATATATTAGATTCGATTCGATTGCATTAGAATGGAATATGTTCTGGGGGCTATGTGTTCATATTTTCATGTTTTACTATGTAGGTAATGTATGAGCACTTGTTATAGCGCCCCTTCAAGATATCTACTCAGAGGCGCTCCCGACTACAGCGCGGACACTGAATCGGAGTTTCACGCCGAAGCGCATGAGCAATTGCGAGTGAAGAACTTGCCCAGGGTCTTGAGGTGGATTCGAACCCGCAACCCTCCGGCTGCAAGGCACCGAAAATATACCCCTACACCACCGCGCCCCACACTACATGTACTATGGCTCTAACCAACGAGAAATCTTTGGAGCTTCGGCATTTTCACTAGACTACTCTAAAGTAAATTGCATTGAATTTGACAGGATTGGATTAGATTGGATTGGAATAGACTATTCTAGACTAGATTGGATTAGGCTTCACTAGAGTAGACTACTAGACTATAGTGAACTGTGGCGGATTCGACGGGATTGGTTCACAGTCGATAGCATTGCATTGCAATAGACTAGACTATATAGAGTGTATTGTATTATATTGTAGCCTATTTGATCATTTATAAACAGCTTCTCACAGCCTAAGGGTTTCAGAAGCGCTCCAGTGCGAGGTACTCAGAGAGAAAAGGAAGGCTTTAAGGTTAGAGAAAGAGGCAGAGATGCCACCAGAGAGGATGGTAGTGGGCAAAGAAGGAGAAAGTCGTGGTTGGATTGGATAGGATATTGGCTGCATTCGATTGAATTAAATTGGAAGATTATATCACAACGGAGCAGAATCAGTACCAATATCCACTTGCTGAGACCGAGTGCAGAGTTAAGAGCTAAGACTAGCCAGTTGAAGAAGTCCCAGAGACTGCTTTAAACAGTGCATGCATGGTTCTTGTGTTAATAGCAATAACTAAAATACCATGATCATCATATCTTTCGTCAGCGTTGTCAATTCACGCGATGCTCTACACTAAGATCCTTCTCTCTGCACTGCGTGTATCAATCAAGGATCTGTTTTACCAATCACCCGCATAATCAATCAGAATACGGCAGTACACCAACGACGCAACATTGTCTGTCACCCACGGATCAGTCTGGGAAAGTGAAACTTAAAAAGTGCCCCTCTACGGTGCATGCATGGCTCTGCTTAAACGGTCTACCATAAGCGCACAAAGTCTGAGGCAAACAGGTTTGGTTGATGCCAACTGTTGCGTTCTTTCCCTTCTCATGCCAGCATCCATATTGCTGGCACTGTTGTTGTGCTATCAAAAACTGTCAAAACACTCGAAGCCACTCTGAACAGTAATCTCACATTCCAGTCTGCAGCATAGCAAACCTTTGCAAATCCTGTTTCTTTCATATCTGGGCAATACGCCACATAACAAAGACAAAGACATGTCACACATAAGGCCTGCTAATATCAAAGACATGTCACACTGCTCTCTTGTCTGCTATCGGTTTTTGCAGGTGCAGGTATCTCAGATCTTGAAGTAATGTATCTTATTGTATTTACGAATTTCTAAAGCGCATCTCCCAGTACAACCTAGTCAGAGGCGCTCGCAGTGCAAAGAGTCCACGAGAAAATAAACGACTTAAGACTACATCAGAGGCAGCAATACCCCAGTTGAAATCATGGAACGAGTCATAGAGGGAGGATCATCTAAAGCAGGGCCAACCGATGCGTCTGCACGGTGCTGGGCAGTATGAGTCCGAGTCCGAGTCCGAGGTATCAAGAGGTCATTTCTTTCTAAAGAAAGGAGAGGGCGACCAGAAGCAGCCGAAGGAGGTCGATGGCTAAAATCACAGAGATAGCATGGAGCCTCGCCAAAAAACGCTCTAGAAGTGAGGAATAGGACTTTAAAGCGAATACGGGAAATGAGCGGAAGCCAGTGTAAATGGTCAGTCATGAAAGTCGAGATTATGTGAAAACCGAGGGAGGCGGGCGATCAGACGAGCAGCCGCATTTACATGTAGTACCGATTGAAGTGGAGACAAGCGACATTTCGGAAGACCAACAAGTAGCGAGTTACAGTTATCGATTCGATACGTGAGCAGATAGAAAGTATAGATTATCTAAGTTGAAGGAGGAGAGAAGTCGACGCAGATCCCATTCAATGATAGGTTGAAATTCCTTGAAGACTGAGTCTGTAGAAGTGATGAAGGGAGAAGGCGAGTCAACAGTCCCAGAGGCCATCCAACTTAAACGTAAGAATGGATAGAAAGTCATCGACTGAGAAAGTAGGGCTCGCCGTCGTACGAGAAGAGCGGCCCAGGACACCAGAGATGCCCGTCCAGAGGCGTTTAGGGTTGGTTGAGCTTCTTCTGACGAGATCCTCCCAGTAGGCGCCTCTTCCCGGCTATGAAGTCGATGAAGGGAGCGTACATGTAGTTGGGTGACCCAGACAAGACGATCGGCTGGATCTTTAGAGCGTCGGAATCGTCTTTCGAGGCAGCGGGTTCCACGACGCAGTTGATGACAGTCACATTCTAGCCAGACAGCTAACGACCGAAGCCCGGCAAGAAGATCGCCGATGTTGACGGAGTATGGAGATGAAAGAGTTGAGTGACTGACCATCAAATTGCGAGGGAGAGAAGACGAGAGGATTTCGGAGAGCGTAACTGAAGGCACTACGGTCAAGAGTGAACAGGCTTCAACGCATCCATAATTCTCTTGCTCGCTTGATGCTGCGTGCATCTTCTCGTATAAAATCCTTAACTTTCAGCTCGAGGAATTTGTGTGAAACTCGGAGGACAGTTAAACAAGTCTGTGTGAAGCTAAGGGTACGCTACAGAAAATCTACCAAAGCATCTGACAGAGCTGAAAGTTAAGGATTTTATACGAGAAGATGCTTCTCGTATAAAATACTTAACTTTCAGCTCTGTCAGATGCTTTGGTAGATTTTCTGTAGCGTACCCTTAGCTTCACACAGACTTGTTTAACTGTCCTCCGAGTTTCACACAAATTCCTCGACTTTCTCGACATCGCACCGATCAGACTGCTTCTTAACAACAATGAGCGGCACTTTGAGGCAAGCTAGCGCTGCCCCTAACTTTACAAATGCAGCATATTGCCTCCCTCCGAATTTTATTCAGACTCTTATCTTCTCAATTTCGGGACTAAGATCGTTTCGCGATCCAAAAAGAGGGTGGGCCAAACCCTGTGGAATCAGCGGGACCAGCCCCAGAACCAGACAGTGATTTCTATTGGCTACAACTCGGGAGAACAAACTTTCAGACTTATAGTATAGATTATTATTATAAATATTAATTCAAAACATCGTGCGATAAACTGAATAACTGATCATCATCATTACCGCATCCCTGTTCATCAGTTTCGTTGGCGCAGTCATCCTTGAAGTCACATTTCCTCGACAGTGGCAAGCACAGCGGATGGTCTCCCACGCCATCTGGAGGGCTACACCAGAAACCCTCGCCTGAAGGGTTATCGCACGCATCTACACACAAGCCAAAGTTGATACCAGACAGTTAGCATATTATTTTGTGACGCTTTTTAACGGTGCTAATTAAATATCCAGATAGTCTACATAAATACACGAAACGTTAAAATGTTAGAAATAAACTACGGCGAACTGCACAACTTAAAGTCTTAAACAGAAAGCTAATAAAATATTATTATGCGGTTTCTCTGTTATGAATGCAACGAAGGCAAAACATGTGATCGGCTTCACGTTGGCCACCTGGACTTTCTCTTAAGAATCAATACTTTTTAAATGCTGGTCAAGCATTCAACATAGATCTCTTAATTGGACAGCTATTCAGAAGAGCTCCTCAGTCTTTCCCTTCCTCTGTTTCGGAGGAAACGCCTGAAGACCATCTTATTTGTTATAAGACAGCACTGACCTTGTTCGGGAGCGCCTCTGAATCTCTGAACGGCGCTATATAAATGTTTACAATTACAATAGATCAAAGGCATGTTGGTTGACATTCACATGAGGACAAACGAGAGATACTCTGACAGAAGTTTAACCTGTCCTTGTCCTTTTTCTTTATAATACTTGTCCTTTTTCTTTATAGAACGAGATTTTATAGGCTTTCGGCTTAGGAATAATAAATGTGCAATCTTACTCTGCAGGTAACAAATATTGCAGTACACGCAGAAGCCCAGAACGCACACGGCTAAAGTAATTAGAGGGAAGAAAGAAGCTAGGGAGAGGTAAGTCGAGGTAAGGTAGGTGATACAAGACAGGATAAAATGACATAAACCAAGGTAATAATGTAGGCATAGGTAAAATGATTGAACCTTAGGTAAGGCAGTTAACTTACCTGCGTTGGCACCGAGCAGCAGCAGATTGGAACCGCTCAGCAGCAGGACCAGCCTGCACATCATTCTCTTGAGGTACATGTAGACGCTGAAGTCCTGGCTACACGTGAACTCTGTCACCTTTGAAATCTCTGACCTCTTGAGACGAGGAAATTGCTGCTTGGCGTCACAATACAACAGTTAACTCCGTAGTGTGAACAGTTTTCGACTCACGTTTAGGCGATCGAGCGTGTATTGCATGCAGTACCATGCTACAAAATGCTACGCAATGCTATATGTAATACGACGATAGGCTTCGCTACGTAGGCCTAATGTCTTGGGGTGATACTGTTTCGTGTTATATTCGTTGTCAGTGTTTTCAAGTAGCCTACAATAAGCCTACTTAAACTGCTAATCTAGCAATCTCGGTGTGTAGAGAGTCATGGCTCTTTACTTCTGCAAACGTGTAGAAGCTAAACTATGCTATGCTATATGCCATGTGACTGAAGCACCTGGCTGGCAGGTAGCAGCTATAGGCTGTCTGTGAAGCCAACTACGAAGGGAGGAAAAGCGAGATGCTGAGATTAACTTCTGCTGCCGCATCTTAAGCCAACAACGCACCCATAGGTCCCTCCTACCTTTCGCCAGTGTAACAATAGAGGTCATTCCAACACTACATATATATATAATATGCACCGCATATTTATGCATATGTATATATAATAAATCATGAAAATACATAGACCCTACATACACATATAAATGCATATATATATATATATATATAAAATATTGGACGTTGGCCTATAGACCTATTTTCAAAGCGTGACTTGTATATATATATATATATGACTAGCACCCTAGCTCTATATATTATACATAATAAATATGATATTATATTTTATCCTTATGCACCCAATAAATATATATTTATATACATACACACATATATATACATCGGTGCACCATATACATATAATATTAACTAATTATATTCGTTCACCGGTGTATATAAATATATAATATTATATACTATATATATATATTTAAACTCGGGTCAATTTACTGGTGTCATAAGTTGGCGTCCGAGAAACATGTGGTGCCATCATACGAATGACTGAAGTGGCTCACCTGGAAAGTGGCAGGTACGGAATGGGAGGAAGGGAGGGAAGAACTGGGATGGCGAGAGGGAAAGCGAGGGAGGGCGAGACGGCGGCGGACACCTGTTCGAACAGATCGCGTCCATATAAAAATGGGAAATGTCAGTGCACACATAGGGAACCACCGGCCCATACTCCCACCCCCACCCCACCCACCCCTTGAACATCCGATGGCGCGTGGACCCTGGACAGGTTGCACCGGATGGACATCAATTTGAGCAGCCACTCATCTCCACCTGCGCCGACTAGCGGCGCTAATGTCTGGATGCATTAGACACTAGAGTCTTTGACTAATTGTCTTGTAAGGAGTAGGAAGAGCAATTGTTAGTTAGGCGGGTTGTGGGTTGTATTGTGTACGCGTGGACGTACAATGTCTAGTACCCAGTTGCGAATCAATATTGTCTAATATAAATAGTATAGCAGTAACTGAATTGGTCATGAGCATCATGCAGACAAAATGTCTGATTGTCGATCACGCTCACTGGTAAAGAGAGACGAGGACAGACAGAAAGACAGACAAACACAGATAACTAGAAAGAGTACGGAAGATACACAGAGGTAGACTGCAGACAGAAAAATAATGGGCCACACTTGTCTCAATTTAATATATCTAATGGCCACATTATACTGAGGAGTGGACATCCTATAGTTGACAACCTTGTCATAAAATTGTATTCTTAGATAGCTTTTCAAATAATGTCACTTTCTGATAGGAAACTCATCATCTTCATATAATATATGCCTACACATTTGCGGCCTTGTCAATTCTTGATTCAAAGCTATTTTCCTTCGCTGCCATTAATCTGTTTTCCTTACCTATATCCGCTTGAACCGGTATAGTACCTGTGAATACCGGTTGATCTATCTAGAACTCATTTCTCGTTCTACATGTCTGTACCAATCTCCTAGAAGCGTGCGATTCTCTGGGTGTGGGGGATCATCCACTTGGTCAGACTATCTGCGTTTGAATATGGACTTTCTCCATACATTTCACTCCTGCCCAAAGGTGTTCCTCCCATGTAGTGGGTTTTTCTTACTTTCTCCAATCGAAGATACACTTTCTCCTATACAAATCCCTCATAGGTATTTCCCTCACCAGTTCACACTATTTCCCATTAGACATATATTTGCTCCGTATGTATTTCGCTCCTGTCCACAGGTCTTCCCCCTCTGTCAACCACAAGACTCATCCTGCATACCCTGCCTTGCTTCTATTATACATGATATGGACTTCTCCAACTCTTTTCTTTTAAAAATGGATGATGATTAAGTACTTTGTGAAGTTTGGGGCACGGCACAATTGCATGGCGAGCGCGGAGTCAGGGCCTGTAGTGGGAGTGGAACCCACTGCCCAGGGTCAAAGCTGAAAACGTTCACTGTTATCCATAGTTTTCCATGAAAAGCTTTCATACTAAACGAAAGTTTTATTTGACAAATTATCGCGCCAACAATAACACATTCGCAAAACGTATTTCATGAGCTCGGGCCCAAGCCCATGATCGACGTTCTGTTCAGAGCGAATTCACTTCAAAGTCCTCTCGCTAACCTACAACTCCCTACAACACTCCCAGCCCAGATATCTCCGCGAACTCTTCACCATCCAGCAAGCCCGCTCTACCCGATCATCCTCCGTTCTCACTCTTTCTCGACCCCTGGTCACTACTCATCTCAAGTTCTCCAACCGAGCAATATCCAACACCGCGCCGCGTCTCTGGAACGATCTACCTCCTGAATTGCGCACTTTTTCGGTTCCTCCACCATAATCGCCAATCATCCACCATCATCTGCCTCAGGCTCCTCTATCCATCACCCCCAAGGCTTTCCACTCAAGACTAAAATTGTCTAAAAGACTAAAATTAAAGTCTCTCCTTTTCAAGAACTCTTACCCTGACTCACCTGATCCTGTACCTTCCAATCCTCGATCTATAAGACACCCACCTTAACATCTGCTGTGCCCTCTCTGATCCTCTAGAAACCGGACTCGGACCTCCCTCGGACTACTCTTTTGGACAACCCCTCTGACTAAACGCAGCGCTCGTGAATAAGCTGGTGCCTTTCGCTTGGCTTTCGAGTGGCGCTCTAGAAGTTTGGAGATTACGATGACGATTACGATTACGTGCTATATAGCATATAGTGGCGCAGTTGAAGTCAGCGAAATGGATTAGATAATACGGTTAGTGGCTTTTCCTAACTCCGATACAGAATTACAGACTATAAAACGTTTTCCTATCGCTTGTGATTGTCGATACATGCATCCGTCATCTGCCAAGTTTTACCTGGTTTTCCGCGCATGCATGTCGCCATCAGTTTCGTCTAGACATCTTCCTCCTGTCGCTGTAGTTCGTTGCGGTTTCATTGTCATCGTCGTCTTTATTTAAAACAATCGAATCAATTTCAACGCACTTGTCGCTCTCGTTATCATGTTCAAGCTGCAAAAATAATGTCCGGTAAAAGCAGATATTGCTCTGTTCCCAACTATAAGCCACACTATCCCATAGGCGTAACTTTGTTTTGTGCGGTGGTGTATTGCCAGTGGTCACCACCACTTCTAAAGTGGCGGTAACAATCATCACCACTTTTGGGTCCTGTGCTGAAATATTTTTGCGATATGACAGTGTGATTTCGTTTTGAAGCAAGTTCAAGCAACGACAATTAAGGGCGATGTATTCTTGCATATATATTATACATGTACTTAACTATCGCAAGTCTGATGGATGCCTTCACGTCAGCCAACTTACTTATTTTTTGTGTGTTACATAAATTATTGAGGTCATCCATCTTGTTGCCGCTTACACAGGACGAGAGGCCCTGGGGTTGGTCACCACTTTGTTGGGCAAAGTTACGTCCTTGCTCTAGCCAGAAATGGCCTGAATGCATATAGGCGCAACCACCCTATGGGACCCGTGGGACGCGTCCCCCCCAACTTTCGAACACGTTGGGACGGCCATGGACGCGTCCCCCCAACGTTCGAACAGGTTGGGACGGTCCCCGCCAACTTTTGAAAATTGTGAGGCAAACAAGAGCCAAAATGCACACCATTTGGTATCAAATGCTCAAAATTGCGTCGGCTTCTGGGGCTCCGCCCCAGACCCCGATGGCGGGTACTTACGACGCTTCCCATACCGCCTATAGTCGTTAGGAACTTCTTACCTTCTGCAATCTCTCCCCTGTGTACCATTAATGCCAGTGTACTACAAGGCTCTGGCCTTGGACCTACTGATATTGTCAAAGCCATTTCTAAATACAGTAGAAACCGTCTCCCTAAATATGCCGACGATAGCTACTTAAGCTGGTCACTGCTTCTTGCATTGACAGCACTCTTTCTGAACTTGACCATATCTCTAAGTGGGCAATGGGCATCCATTAGCAATCTTAAATTAAACCATGATATATGACCAGAGAAATGGTTGTCAAACGACCGAGGTCCAAACCTATTGCCCTCCCTCCTCTCATCCCTGGCATCGAGCGGGTCCAGGAGATGGTTATTTTGGGTGTCACTATCTCTGATCAGATTGGCTTTGGGGCAGGGGCGGAGACTTAGGGGGGGACAGCGGGGGATGGTCCCCCGAAACTTGATGTGGGGGACGGAGCTGCTTATATCCCCCCCAATATTTCTGAAATATTTCATGAATATAATAATAATAGCTACGAGTGACAGCTGGTTCTTATCAGCACTCAAATAAAAAGCAATTTTGTTCAGATGACATCATAAAATGCTACCATTACATGTGGAAATTCAAAAATTTTAGATCGGGAGGGGTCACATCCCCTCCCCAAACCCCTCCCCAAACTCAAACACGACTCAAACTACATGTTAGCTACGAGTGACAGCTGGTTCTTATCAGCAATCAAATAATAAAGCAATTTTGTTCAGATGACAGCTTAAAATGCTTCCACTACAGTGTAGAAACTCAAAAACATTTTAGATGGGGAGGGGGCACATCCCTCCCCAAACCCCTCCCCTGCTCGGCGCTGCGCGCCTCGCCAATCGTCCTTCGACCGCTCCTTCACCGGTCCCCCAAACCCAAGACCAGGTCTCCGCCTATGCTTTGGGGCACACATGGACAAAATATGCTGCAAACCCCGAAAATCTATGTTCGCGCTACGTGTTTTGGTCGCCCACGGTTACCACTGTGAACGTCTCTTTGACATTGTTAGAGCTACTATCCTCGCACGGCTACGTTATGCCTCCTCTGTTTGGTGGGGATTTGACACTGTAGGGGAACATAAACGCCTTAACGGTATTCTGAGAAAAATGACCCGTCCAGGCTTCCTCCCTGCCGATTTTCCTAGTTTTGACAAACACTATTCTAGAGGTTATTCTACTCTTTTCCGTTCAATTCTCTTAAACACTTGTCACTTCCAGTTTATTCATATAATAAAGTCATATTTTTCACAGATCTGGATGGATTAGGTACTTTTATATCGAAATCATCGGTGAAACATTTGAGGTAAATAAAAGCCCAAAATGTACTCCATTTGGCATCAAATGCTCCCCCCATACCCCTAGTCGTTAGGGGCTTCTTGCCTTCGGCAATCGCAGCTTCGCGCCTTCGGCGCTCGCAATTCCCCCCTCCCACTCACACATTCTAGTAGGTCCCCCCCCCACTTCTGGACCGTGGTTGCGCCTCTGCCTGAATGATCATAGATATACACTGTTATATAATATATTCGTTTAATATTGAATCACTAGGTTGAAACACCGCAACCCATTACAGAAAGTGGTATTGCCCGATAAAAAGAAGAATGGAAATAATTAATAGTTTTTAAATATCTGTTCCAGCAAAGGGCGACTTGGTCAACGGGGCAACATCAAACTCTTATATAAAATCCTTGGGATATAATTCCTGTCATCTTTAAGCGGTAGCACAAAGTCATGTGGTCTCGGCCGAAGGTCATGGTGGCGGACAACAGTTGGAGGGAAAATCGAACGTTGTGGTTATAGTTACGCAGCTTAGAATTGTCAATAGTCTTTTAAGCCAGCCCTGAGACTCAGGGGCGTAGCCAGGAAACCATTTCGGAGGGGTTTTAAGATTTCGGGGTTTCCATTGGAGATGCAATTGATAAGACTGACGGAAGACAGGAGACGCTGGAGTAATATTATTCATGATGCGGCCGACCCTCGAAACGAGGATGGCTGAGAACAGATTGGAGAAGGTCGAAAAATTAAGGTTTTTGGTATTTCGCATGTAAAGCATATAAAAAAATTCGGAAGCTTATTTGGAGGGGGGGTTGAACCCGTAAAACCACCCCCTAAATACGCCCATGCCTGAGAGGCAGCCATGGGTGTGAAATACTGACGAACGACAAAAATTTTGAGGGATGATAACTAGTCGATGTGTTCCTTTTATAGCTGAGTTTCTGGGGTGCTAGTAATTTTAAAAGGGCAATCTTGAAATATCTATTTGTCCTGTCGCGGATTTGAACCCTCACCTCTGGGTTGAGTGATGCTCCAGCACTCTATAGCCACTCCACAATCGCGCAAGCCTATACAGGCACATCAAGATAATTATGACGACCAATAGGAGGGTATACGATAACAAGCATCATATTTCTCGATTAGTTGGTTAAAAATGCGTTGATAAATCCTCAAAAGAGCTACAATTTTGACATGAAAACATGATATTATTTATTTACAGAAGCATAGCGATTAAGCCAATGCCATGATTTGCCAACTCGAACATGAAAATTAAGTGCCGCTGTCTCTCTATGCAGAGCTAAACTATTAGTGATTTATGCGCATAGACCCATCTAGCATTATTATAAATCTACTGTCACATCGCTGTCAATACAAACTCTAAACTGGTTTATAGCCATTACTTCACCCGATATTCTTCGATAAATTTTTTTCACAGAAGCCATTAACAAAACCATATAATAATATGCTTCATACCAGCCAATATACTCGTCTAGGCCTAATTGTTTTGACAAGTATTTACAGGTCGTCGATCGTAGCTCTTCCTATATAATTATTGTCGATTGGACAGTTTTATTTTCAACGTCTGTCAGATCTTCATCTTACTGGCGCCAAATCTCGCGAGACTTCATCGATAGGTAGCCATATTGGTACGATAACAGTGTTTGTTACATAGAGACAAAGGCCATTTATATGTAAGGTCTTTGCATAGAGATTACTGCAACAATGAAACCATCAGCCTTCAATTCCTCAGGACAGGGCTTGTTTTAACGTGCAGTGATACACAAAATGCGCAGCGATAACTTGAGAAGTGCAGCAATGAAAGGCTGTTGTGCAGTGATCATCATCAAAATAAGCAATTGCAATTCAATGAAAATCATAGCCCTCAGACACCCAATAGGGCCAGTGGCGTAACAACCTAGCCGGGGGCCCTTGGACACTCTAAGCTTGGGACCCTTACCCATTAACGAGGCTAAAGAGTGAAAATAGTGAGGAGGAAGGAGGAGGAACAGTCCATTAAGCTAGCCCTGAGGCAGCCATGGGTGAATATGAAGTGTTAGCGGCTTCATTTTCTTAGCCTCAGCATATGAGGTTGGGTGACCAGTCCCCTCCCTCGCCGTCTCAACTTCCCACCAACAGTGTACGGTAAGTGTACTCATTAGAGCTGAGCTTGATAGAGGTGTACGTGGAGCAGAAATCTCGAACCAATTTTCTGCCATGGGGTATTTGATCCCAACCTCTCGACTAACCATTACGCCATCGAGCTTTTAAAACTGCAGTTAGGTAAAAAAAAAATGAGAGTGTTAAACGTTATCCTCAATAATCCATAGTTCAAGTCACATTAATAGTTAATGACAGAACAAGAATACAACCGAAATGTATTGGCCAATTTGGCCTGTGGCTTGTAGACTAGTTATTTACACTAACACATGTAAATAAGAAAATTACATAGGCTATTCAATGAAGAATCAAGAGATACATCATGCAAAGTACCATAGTCAGTTGTGTGTCTAAGTTACCCAGATGAGTGTATAAAGTTATGAATAGTTCAAGGGATATTTTAATTCAAGTTAAATTGTCTTGATTTAAAAAATAAAAATAAAACGAAATGTATTGGTCTGCCGCCTATATACAATTATGCATGCTACTGCCGCACTGCCTATACACAGTAATGTAATGTAGACTGTAGTCTGTAATTTCTCTGAGAATTACTGCATGAATGTGGCTATTTCAAATTTACTGTTCACAAATGTGTCTATCAAGTCATCAATATTCAATTTTTCCACATTCGTTTGCGATCACAAGAACTTCAAGAAGAGCAAGGCCATCAAACCTGACCTTTGAGATAATGGATCTAAGATACGTTGTTGTGATTTTAAATTTGGAGGACGAGCCCTCCGCACTGGCGGGGTAACCGAGGTAACTGGGACAGCGGCAAGCAGCTCGCAGGCAGTAGTCAATTCCGGCATAGGGACGACGTGATGTGAGAGCTCGATATGAGTTTGAGTAGGCCCACATCCAACACAGTTTTTGTTGTTTAAAGTTCCTGCTGAACTCACGTTAAAAAGTTTGGGGTCTTTCGGACCTCGGGGGCCCTTCGGACCTCGGGGACCCCTGGACTTTGTCCACCCTTGTTATATGGCTGTTACGCCACTGAATAGGGCCTAGGCCTAGGAATTAAGGCCTATAGAAGCGCTAAATTTTCCTTAAAACATTCTCTGCCTTAGGACACGCTTACTCTTTTTTCTTGTTCACTGCCTTGAATGTCTTGAATTATAATTCTTTCAGTTCAACGTTCCACTCCTTTTCACCTTACATGATTTTTAAAGATATATTGTGTTCTAAATTTACCACATGAACCTAAACTGTATTACTACCTGCCTGCCTGGTGTCTGCCGCGTTGCATGACGTAATGCAATCGTTATTATCGTTACAATTATAAACTTTAGGCCTACTTCAATTTATTTATTTACTGCGATTTATGAACAATTTTGCTAAAAGTTTTCAATTTAAAAAATATTAAGTGCAAAGGAAATGTGATTAAGCCTGCATGAAGTTAGGATGTCATCAGAAGATAATATCGTCATCGTAAACATAACATAGCCACCACAATCACGACAATGTTTACCCAGCATTACCCTACGTATACCCTAAGTGCGCTGGCTTGGAATTGCAATCGTAGACCCGAGATTTCTTTAGCGCCTTATGATATAAGTCGCGGGAACCAGCTATTTCGGAGACGCTTGTTTCGTCTTGGAATAACTCGCTGCTCGAACAGAAATTCTTCACGATCCGGTTACAAACTCGTCAGAAGAACATAAACAAATGGTCTTAGCGATGCCGAACATAAAAAGTGCACTGAGCCCCATAAACCTGGATTCATCCACCATCATGTTAAAATGAAAGTATCAGAAAATGGTCCTCTATAAGTCGCACTTAACACATCCAACCACCTGTTGATGAAAGCTGTAACGTGAAGCATGTATATAAACACTTGCGAGCGCCGACAGACACACACGCACCCACATACACACACCTACACACCCACACACACACACACACACACACCTACACACACCAACACACACTCCTACACACCTACACACACACCTACAGAAACACACCTACACACACCTACACACATACACACTCATACACACCTACACACACACCTATACACTCACACACACCTACACACACACCACACACACGCGCACACACACACACACACACACACACACACACACACACACACACACACACACACAAACACACACAAGCACGTGTGTTGAAGACTGAGTGTCTTTGAGCTGCTTTGGTGTATGATATACTGCGTTCATCAGCAATGGAAAAGACATATGCACAGCGGATGCTGTGAAACATTGACTTAACAGGTGTGTTTATGACTACAGCGGAGGAGAGAAACGGGGAGGGGGTGGCGTAGAAAGAAAGAGGGAGAAGAGAGAAAACAGAAGTGGGTGAGGAAGAAAGGAAACGAGGAAGACTGATCGGACGATGAAAAGATGTAGACGGAAAATTATTACAAGGAGGTGGAGAGTGTAAATGGATTCAAAAACCGGTGTCTTGGTGGTTACCTCTGCCATCACCACGCTTTGAACGTATACATTGCACTGTTGCACATGATATTCGCTCCATTCAATTTTGTTTTGAGTGTTCAGAATTTACAGATTATCTCACGGAACTCTTAGGTGCTACATTTTAGAATTTCACTGTCTCATTTTACACCAGATATCGCGAGAAGGGCCCGAGAGATCGATAGGGCCCGAGAGATCGATAGGGCCCGAGAGATCGATAGGGCCAACATGCTTAAAGTTGCAGGGTGAGATTTTCGTTATAGTGATGTAACAATAATTGTAACGTCACCATAGGCGTAGCTACATTGAGGCACGAGGAGGCAGTTGCCTCCTCTTGCTCTTTTATATACTGGAACTTCTATTGACCAATGACCAGGATTTTGCCAATGGTTTGTGAAGTTGCCTCCTCTTGAATTTAAGTCTCGCTACGTGCCTGAACGTCGATTACTGTAACAGATGAACTCAAAACTAACAGTAACCTATGACGAAACCTGTTTCATAGAGTTCACCAATCACTTGCTGCTGACTATTGAAGTAGGCCTAAAGTTTATAATTGTAACGATAATAACGATTGCATTACGTCATGCAACGCGGCAGACACCAGGCAGGCAGGTAGTAATACCCATTGATGTATAGGCCTACATAACACATAATATATCTCAATGGAGACCGCAACTGGTCAACTCAATTTATCTGGCTTGGTAGTCGCCGACAGCTGGCCGGTGTAGACATGCAACTGTTGGCTGAAACTTACCCTCATGTCACTTTTTCACTTACTGTACGTGACCTTGGAGCGACGCTCGACCAAGAGCTTAGTTTTTCGCAACATGTTAACTTGCTTACGCGAAGCTGTTACTACCAGCTCCGCCAGCTGCGTGTTGTGCTCCGCTCTCTCTCTCATGATGCTGCCGTTGTTCTTGTCCATGCCTTTGTTACCAGCAGAGTCGATAACTGTAGTTCGATTCTCGCTGGTCTCCCTTCTGGCCTAATAAGCCGTCTTGACCGGGTCCTCCGCTCTGCTGCCCGACTTATTGGTCGTATTCCAAAATACGCTTCAGTCTCTGCTTACATGCGCGATGTTCTGCACTGGCTTCCTGCCTCGCAGCGCATCTCTTACAGGATAGCAGCCTTAGTTTGGCGGTGCCTTGCTGGCTGTGCTCCATCATACCTATCTGACCTCTGTCGTCCTGTCTCTGACCTAGCCCCCCGTCGGGCTCTGCGTTCCTCGGCCAAGGGAGAGCTCCTTGTTCCCCGGGCCCGTTTATGTCTCAAGCAGCGCCGAGCCTTTTCGGTTGTTGGACCCTCAACCTGGAATGGGCTCCCACTTGAGCTGCGCTTGATGCCTCGCAGCAATTTGCCTGCTTACTGCCGCCTTCTCAAGTCTTCTCTGTTTAGCCGTGGCTGGGCTGGGAGCGCCTCTGAGTAGGTTCCTTGAAGGGGCGCTATATAAATGCTCGGAATGAATGAATGAATGAATCTGACTTCGACTGCTAGTTAGTCTGTTGCACTACGACTCGTACCATATAGCCTACGCAAGTTTTGCTTCTTATCTGTCCTGCTGCTGTCTTCGTCAGAAATCGAAGATCGCAATTAAAACAATAAGCAAAATATCAAGTGCACCAAGTCGGTAGCTTAGCCACTGGTTTCGACTTGAGGGCTCAGCGGCGACGGCGGATGGTGGAGGCGCGGGGACTACCGTGGACTAGGACCCAATATAGATGTGATCGTCCGCAATCCCCTAACAAAATTAACAATGCCACTCTCGATTGCAAAGTTGGGTAACCTCTCGTCCCCTTTGAGGACATCGCTTGTGGGTGAACCCGCGTATAACACCAGGCTCAACGTTGTCCATAATAATTCTAGTTACACAAGGCACGTCGCAATATCACGACTAAACTGTAGACCTAAGGGGTACAGGCCTATCAAGTTCAACGTCAATGGTGACTAATTAAAATGTAGTCAAACTGTCTGAAATTACTTAAATCTGAAGCAGACAGAAGGAATGGCTGGCATAATAATCGTGAACCTCAAGCCTAGGCATTGATGAAATATGAATAGACAAACATCAAACGTTATGTCCATAACATTCAAACTGGTGTAAAGCTAGCCAACTTGTGAACTACAGTCGCACCAATATCAACCATAATGTCCATAACATTCAAACTGGTGTAAAGCTAGCCAACTTGTGAACTACAGTCGCACCAATATCAACCATAATGTCCATAACATTCAAACTGGTGTAAAGCTAGCCAACTTGTGAACTACAGTCTCACCAATATCAACCATAATGTCCAGAACATTCAAACTGGTGTAAAGCTAGCCAACTTGTGAACTACAGTCGCACCAATATCAAACATAATGTCCAGAACATTCAAACTGGTGTAAAGCTAGCCAACTTGTGAACTACAGTCTCACCAATATCAAACATAATGTCCATAACATTCAAACTGGTGTAAAGCTAGCCGACTTGTGAACTACAGTCTCACCAATATCAACCATAATGTCCAGAACATTCAAACTGGTGTTCACCAAACTTGTGAACTACAGTCGCACCAATATCAAACATAATGTTCATAACATTGAAACTGATGTAAAGCTAGCCGACTTGTGAACTACAGTCGCACCAATATCAAACATAATGTTCATAACATTGAAACTGATGTAAAGCTAGCCGACTTGTGAACTACAGTCTCACCAGTTTTCTTTGTTCTATGAAAGTAAAACTCATACATTTAAAATATTTAAAGAAAAGCATCTGTGTGGAGCATCACACAATTGATGATAACACAACGACTGTTCTATAAATCCCTTTTCAATTTCAAACATATCCTCACACATTCCACATCCACAAGTACATGGTCTAAAAATTAAATGAGCCTGTAGCGCAGAGTTCGAGCCTCGTCCTAGGCAATAACTTTGTAGAGACCTTGAGCAAGTTTTTCAATCACAATGTACTGAATGTATACATGTAGGCCTATATTTTGTCTCCAGTGTAGTTTCTTACATGGCAATTGATACATAAACTGCACTTGAATGGTTTTTTCCAGTGTCAGTTCTTGTATGGTGGTCTAGAACACTCTTCTGCACAAATGCTTTGTGACATAAACTGCAAGTGTCTGGTTTTCTCCAGTGTGGGTTCTTTTATGGCATTCCAGATGAGTCTTCTCTGCATATGCTTAGTGACAAAAATTGCACTTGAATGATTTTTCTCTAGTGAGAGTTCAATTATGGTATGCCAAAGTAGTATTCCATGCAAATGCTTTGTGACATAAATTGCACAGTCATGTAGTTTTTTCTCCAGGAGAGGGTCTACTATGGCATTCCAGTTGAGTCTTCCCTTCAACTGCTTTGTGACATAAATTGCACATGTATGGATTTTCTCTCTAAGGTGGGTTCTTTTATGGAACTTCAGAGTAGTCTTCTCTGCAAATGCTTTGTGACAAATTATTCAGTGTGTATTCTTTGATGGCATGCCAGAGTAGTCTTCCGTGCAAATGGTTTGTGACATAAATTGCATAAGTATGGGTTTTCTCCACTGTGGGTTCTTTTATGACAATCCAGATTAGTCTTCTGTGCAAATGCTTTGCTACATAAATTGCACATGTATGGTTTTTCTCCAGTGTGGGTTCTTTTATGGCGCTCCAGAGTAGTCTTCCCTGCAAATGCCTTTTGACATAAATTGCATAAGTATGGTTTTTCTCCACTGTGGGTTCTTTTATGACAATCCAGATTAGTCTTCTGTGCAAATGCTTTGCTACATAAATTGCACATGTATGGTTTTTCTCCAGTGTGGGTTCTTTTATGGCGCTCCAGAGTAGTCTTCCCTGCAAATGCCTTTTGACATAAATTGCATAAGTATGGTTTTTCTCTGGCATGGGTTCTTATATGATGCTTCAGAGTTGACTTCTCTGCAAATGCTGTATGACATAAATAACATTTGTATGGTTTACTACCAGTGTGGTTTTTTTTATGGCGTTCAAGGGCAGTCTTCCATGCAAATACTTTGTGACATAAACTGCATAAGTATGGTTTTTCTCCAGTGTGGGTTCTTTCATGACGTTCCAGGGTAGTCTTTTGTGCAAATGCTTCGTGACATAAATTGCAGTTGTATGGTTTCTCTCCAGTGTGGGTTCTTTTATGGCATTCCAGATGAGTCTTTCGTGCAAATGTCTTGTAGCATAAATTGCATAAGTATGGTTTTTCTCCAGTGTGGGTTCTTTTGTGGCGTATCAGATGAGTCTTTTGAGCAAATGCTTTCTCACATAAATTGCACTTGTATAATTTTTCTCCAGTATGGGTTCTTATATGTTGCTCCAGAGTTTTCTTCTCTGCAAATCCTTCGTGACATAAATTGCAGTTGTATGGTTTCTCTCCAGTGTGGGTTCTTTTATGGCATTCCAGATGAGTCTTTCGTGCAAATGTCTTGTAGCATAAATTGCATAAGTATGGTTTTTCTCCAGTGTGGGTTCTTTTGTGGCGTATCAGATGAGTCTTTTGAGCAAATGCTTTTTGACATAAATTGCATTTGTATAATTTTTCTCCAGTATGGGTTCTTATATGTTGCTCCAGAGTTTTCTTCTCTGCAAATGCCTTGTGACATAAATTACACATGTATGGTTTTTCTCCAGTGTGGGTTCTTTTATGGTGTTCCAGGGTAGTCTTCCTTGCAAATACTTTGAGACATAAATTGCATTTGTATGGTTTTTCTCCAGTATGTGTTCTTTCATGGCACTCCAGAGTAGCTTTCCATGCAAATCCCTTGTGACATAAATTGCACCTGTATGGTTTCTCTCCAGTGTGACTTCTTGTATGGCCTACCAGGTGAATCTTCTGTACAAATGACTTGCTACAAACTTCACATTTGAATGATTTTCTTCCACTGTGGGTTCTTATATGGATTTTGAGATTGGATTTCCATGTAAAAGTTTCATTACAAAAATCACAAATGTATGTGCTTGCTTTGTTGTGGCTACTTCTTTGCATCCTGAGATCTTAAAAACAGCCACAAAAATATCGAACTTATTTATAGGTTGCATTTATTACAGCTTTTCCATGTTACTGCAAACCTATCATGCATTATAAATCAGAGCTGTTGAAATAAAATCATCGACAGAAGATGGAATGCAATAGGAAATTAATAACATAATAGTAGACAAATGTCTGTCATGAAGTCAACTTTTCCTGTTACGCTCATAGGTGGCACCGCCATATGGTCTTACACTACGAACTATGTCTTACACTACGAACTAGACTCATTTAATTTCAGTAGGAGAGGAGAAAAGTGGATGGAATGGAAAGATGGAGGGGTAGGAGATCAACATCACTGCACAAAGTTGTTTAGTTAGATTACATCTACAAGTGTTTGCTAAATTGCAAAAACTAAGGTTTTTTGTTTAAACTTACAAATTTACAATGTCGAAATTACTCGAAATCTTAGAAAAGTATATCATTTGCAATTTTAAGTGATTTGCGTTAAAGATACAAGGCGTTTTTCTCCAAAATGGACTATTTATATAGGCCTACTTTCTGACAGAACTGTTGTCAGTCTATAGAATTTTAGACACACTACAAAACAATATTATAAACAAAAACAGTAAGATTATACTGTAAACTGAGCACATGAATGCATATAGGTAACCAGCGACCTTCAACCTTGTTTACGTTTAGCTGAATTAGTAGTAGTTTAAGTTTAACGACACTGTGTGATAACAAAGATCATTAGCGTCGCCCTCCTCCTTTATCCAGGCATGGGACTCGCACTGACAGAGTACGATCAGTGGCGGAGTTTAAATTTTAAATTAATTTTAGCTGAATTAAAAAAATTAAGTAGGTTCGCCTAAATTGCATTC
Source organism: Aporrectodea caliginosa (assembly GCA_020284085.1). NCBI lineage: Eukaryota > Metazoa > Annelida > Clitellata > Crassiclitellata > Lumbricidae > Aporrectodea > Aporrectodea caliginosa. Next base: position 35,405 of record JACEVL010001300.1, on the reverse strand, counting down.
CTCAGTAGGCCTACGTCATATTAAGTAAGTAAATAAGTAAGTAAGTACGAATATTCTTTATTTGACTCCCAGCAAACGCCCAGTAGCTTATAGAAGAAATAAATAATAGAAACATTAGCTATATGCAAAGCCACATAACATTCTCACAATAAAACTTTTTTAAAGACGAGATTAGAAATCGAGAGCAATAGTTATCACTTATATAGAACCAAATGTGCTTCACCAGCGAATAGGCCTAAACGTAGGAGGCTAAATTTATGTATAGAAAAGTAGTATAATAACGAAAAGATTAACAATGAATCGTTTTCCTTTAATGAAGCTAATAAGATAAGTTTAAAAAAATGGCGGTACAAATGCGAAAATACCAACCATAAAATACCATAAGAGATCGTTGGAAAATACGATGTATCCGTACATGAACTACCCAGAACCAGATATACCGCATCTACTCAGTGATCTCTATTGAATTGAACAGAATTTTCTTATTGCACGGAAGAGGTTTTAGTTTACAATCATGAAACAGCAAGTACAGTGCAAGTACAGCAGTGCAAGTACAGCAGGCGTGAAAAGCTAATAGCTTATGATAAGCTTGATCTCTCTTTCTTGTTTATTATTCATAAATGTATTTGATACTTACTTTCATTGATTTCAAACTGCGTGAATGCAAAGGAGGAGTCCCAAAAGGGATCAAGATCCCGCTAACTAGGGACACCTAGAACAACATTTCAGAAATATGAATTAGCTAAATCCTTGATAAACAGTGCAATATCAAGTTTCGTACATTATTATTATTATTATTATTATTATTATTATTATTATTATTATTATTATTATTATTATTATTATTATTATTATTATTATTATTATTATTATTATTATTATTATTGTTATTAGCCTATAATAATATACACAAATAGGAGATATCAGCGACATAATGGCGATTAAACTTGTATTTTTTATCGTGATTAGCCTACAGTGTGGAAGTAATAAAAGCGTCTAATTAAATCTACGGCCAGACAGTACAGTAGTAGGCCTAGGCCTATCTTAACTTTATTTTTCTGGTTTTTTAAAATACTATTTAAACAGTATTTTATTCTGTATCTTGAAATACTTGCCTGGAATGTTTTATTTTTAGTAGGCCTACTTTCTAAATTGGCTTACTTGATTAATTTTCATTTTTTCTTACTAGGCCTAGGCCTACTAGTAGTAACCACTTTAATCAAAAAGAGTCATAAAATTACTAATAAAAACAAACCAGACATGTTGCTCTGCTACCGGATATAAAATTAGCTATAGTTGACCACAGTCTCTAGACAGTTCATAGGATATATTGTAGCCTACAAACGACTTATACACCGTGTACTACCTGGAAGGACCAAATCTAAGGACGTATCGGCCTACACAAGATGTGTGCTGCATTGAAAGGACTAGATAAGTAGGCCTACTAAGCAGACTTGTATACGAGACATAAAACTCGAGACCGAGACCGAGACCGAGACAGTGGGGTCCGAGACCGAGACCGAGACCGAGACAGTGGGGTCCGAGACCGAGACCGAGACGAGACACCAGGTTCGAGACAGTTCGAGACAGTTCAAAACGAGTGAAATGCACATTGGACCCAAGTCCCGAAACAATTTTTCTCAACTTTTGAAGTCTAATACAAGGGTCAAGTCACTGAAATCAGCCGATCACCTGAATTGTATAAACTATAAAAAGAAATTAAATATTTCAGCCATTCTGGAATCTTCTAAATGATTCTAAAATTTAAACCAATAAAATTCCATATAGGCCTTAGGCCTATTAGCGATTTAGAGACATAAGTCACATCACTCACCTTGAGAAACTAGATGTTGTTCCAAGCGTTTCGCTTATGTTGGCTTTACACAAACGACGAACAGCATGCCATTTATTTTGTTTTTCATTGATTTCAAACTGCGTGAGTGCAAATTTCACGATTTCAGGTTCTTTATGAGACATTTTAAGATATTTGGAAATTTTGGACTGAAAGTGCAAACTTAGGCCTAAGACTGCTTTTTTCAATACACTTAAATCTTAATAGGGCCTACCAGAAACACCGCTATTTTAAAACGTCCTGTCTGTTTGGCACTTCCGATTAACTAGTTATCCGTTCGGCACAAAACAATTTTATAACGCAATACTGTACGAGGTTCCGAACAAAATATTTACAGTTTGTTCGAGAACTTTGGAGACCGCTTCTACAAGAGAACAAGACTTTCGCTTCGAGACAGTTTCCAAAAGACAAGACTTTCGCTTCGAGACAGTTTCCAAAAAGTCAAGAAATGATCTCGAGACCGAGACCGAGACCAAGACAATGGGGTCCGAGACCGAGACCGAGACATCAAAAAACCTGTCTCGAGACGTCTCGAGACCGAGACAATGTCTCGAGACAATACAACTCTGCTACTAAGCAGGCACGTAGCAAGACTTAAATTCAACAGGAGGCAACTTCACATACCTTTGACAAAATCCTGGTCATTTGGGTCATTAGTCAATCGAAGTTCCAGTAAGCTTATATAAAAAAGCAAGAGGCGGCAACTGCCTCCTCGTGCCTCAAATGTAGCTACGCCGATGGTACTAAGGACGTGTATAGGCCTACACTTTGTTGTGCACTGGAAGGATTTAGTATAAATTAAAGACTCATACACAGTGTACTGCACTGAAGGACTAGGCCTAAGTGCTAAAGATAATTACTAGCAGTCTAGTCTTTCTCTTCCTTGGTGTCATATGCAACCATATTTATCTAAACTACGTATGCTATAGAAGGCTTAAATAAAATAAATTAATAGCAGTCCGACAGGGCTAAGCCTATTTGAGCCTATCTAAGTCCAGTTAAGCCTACCTAGCGCCTCTGAGTAGGCTTCCTCAAGAGGCGCTATATAAACTCTCTGAATGAATGAATGTATCTAAGCTTTCCTAAGTATGCAATAATGCGTCAATTGTTGATTTGAGGTAAAAAAAATACTTTTTAGATAAAAAAATTCGTCATCTCTGATCGATGCTTTAGTTCTGAAATGTACTTTGCACTTCAAATCAGTTTTCTTATAAAGTGTGCTTTGTACTCCAATGCAATTAACATCGATCAATCCGTTGCATCGGATATTCGATCGAAAGGGACAACAATGCCATAAGCCAAAATCTGAACTTGTAACAATAGCAGACCTTTTACGGTGCTACCCTAGACTTCTATGTCTTCCTCCAAAACATGGTTTTGCAAGAGTTTTTATATCTGATTTCGCATACAGAGCAGCATAGCGGGCGCCATAGCATCCCGTTCTGTGTGTTAGTGCATGATAGAACACACACGCAGAGACGGCAGAGTATCGCTGACAATGTTCTCGTCATTACTCGGCGCGTTGAATATATCCATTTTTGTACTCCAATGCAATAGTACTCCAATGTAATGCAAGAACCATAACAGAGATCATTTTTATTTGAGTTTCTCTGTCCATTGAATGGATTTAAAGGTATACTATTGCACCTACGGCAGACCACATTGCATTTTCTCGAACAATAAAGATGCACCTTTTCCCATCTCACTGATACCTGCGTAGGCCTATACAGCGCCTCTGAGAGGCCCTGAAGACGCGCTATAGGCCTACATAACCCTAAGTCGCGCTATAGGCTACATAACATTACTTATAAGTAGCGAGAGGCTGGAGGCACATTGTTCGATTGTCCATAATTATGAACTTCATAATTATGTTATATGTAAGTCCTGCTGCAGTGGATTGTTATTTTCCCTGAAATGCTCTTTTGCTTAAATTAAAACTTTGTAAATTATGTTAGCGGCTACATAAGTTTCTTCTTGGGTATAAAAAGTTGGTGTTGGGGATAACAATACATTACAGTAAAAATACACGACTGAACAGAATAAGAGCATGAATTCAGAAAGTAGCATGAATACTAACTCTTGACCCGAACTCAACCTTCTGGAAGTCGGCAGAAGTCAACCGCACATCGTCCCAATGGCAGTCGCTTCCCTGGACGGTGCATAGCTTTTCCAAGGCTGCCATTTTCTGGACGATATTAATTTTGTGGTCGGAGTCAGTGGAAACCTGTTAGTGATCGTAGCCGGAGTCAAAGGTCACAGCCTCTGAGCTTTTCCAAGCTGCACGCTCTTACTTCCAAGCAGAGATGGGTAACTAATCGATTAGATGCTAATCGATTAGCTAATCGATTAGACAAACAGCTAATTCTAATTCTAATCGATTAGCAATTGTCAGCTAATTCTAATCGAAAATCGATTAGCTGATCAATTAGATGTTTGAAAATTAAGCTGAGAGCGCGTTTATTAAGAATGAGTTTATTAATATTGAGTTTAAAGAAAATGCTTAAGCTTATTTACTTATTTTTCTGAAGGCTGTTTCAAACTTTCAATTATCTGTTTATGGTTACATTATGTCCATTCTGCTCATGTAACACTGAAAGATTTGCTCGTCTTCGTGTTATCCATCTACAGCATCACTGTGTTCTTGCAACCTCAGCTGCCATGGAATGCATATTTAGTTCTTCTGGCTACATCGTCATCGCCAGGGGCAGTAGGCTAAGCTATGCAATGATTCAAGACATGCTAGTTGCAATATGCAATAGTCAACTTATGCAATAGCAGTGTCAATAATTGCAGCTTAGCCTTATGCAGTAGCAATGTCAATAATGCAGTGTGGATTGACCGATGTGGTGTCGTTTGCTGGTTTGTGGACTGTTGTCACATATAGCAGTTGTGCAGCCTTAGGCATAATTGTAATAGGCTACAACTGTAGGTAGCCTATTGTAATAGGCTACAACTTTAGGTATTGTAATAGGCTACACCGCTACAGCAACTTGCTGTAGTAAGTTGCTGTGCTTTGATTAAAATTTGACATATTCATGAAGCAAATATATGTTTCGAAATATTATCGACATCTAATTCTAATTGCTAATCGATTAGCTGCTGCTAACTCTAATTCTAATCGATTAGCAAATTTCAGTAGCTAATTCTAATTCTAATCGATTAGCAAGTCTAGCTAATCGTACCCATCTCTGCTTCCAAGCCACATATATAGGCTACTCGCTCACACTTCTTAGACTGATTTATTCGTCAGACCGTCTTTCGTGCCGTAGGCCTACATACCGCAGTCAGAGAGATCGTACTTCTTCACAGACATTATTATTTTTACTCTATTGTTCACCGACCTCAGGAATATGATATCTTTACTTGATCTGTCCGTTTCTACATATATGTGGAAGCTTGAATGATGGACGAACAAAATCACATGAATAAATCTCTGAAAATGAGAGACTTCTTGAAACTGAACAAAGACATGTAAAAATGATTTTTACAACACTGAAATTCCTACTTACTTGGAAAACTAAAATTAGAACTAAAATTAGTTGAGAACTAAAATAGGAACGATAAGTAAAATTATTTGTGAAGTAACATCCGAATTAGAAGCTAAATTTAAGAACACAGAACTGAATTAAAACTGAATAATTAGGCTTGCATTATAGAGTCTGACACGTTGCCCACCGCTCCACGTGATCTGTTGGGTGTTTTGTAGATATCTTGGACTGAGTCAGCCTGGCATGGTGAGTTTCTTTTCGACACGCACTGCCGCTCTACTGATTGCCATCGTCTGGGTGATTGTCATCGCCTTCTGCATGCCAATATTTTTCTGGATCGACGTCGTTCGTTACAGTGCCACGCTCCAGAGGTGCACACCAACGGGCGGAAACAGCCTTTCAGAGGCCATGTACTCAGTGCAACGGTCGTTCTGTTCTTCGTTCCTCTGACTGTGACACTGGGATCCTACTTCGGAATATGGTACAGGATGTACTTCGCCAAGAAAAAGGCTAGTAACGAAATTTAATCTAGCTTGTTTATTACAATCTGACAAGTCTAAGCTTCAACTTCCAGCACCATAGACAATTCAGCCTGTAAGTTCTCATACGGGACATTCTTAGAATCGGAACCACTTTTGCCTGTTGCTGTCATCTCTAGCAAACATGCCTACTGCAACTCATTTTAGTGGGCATTGCTAAAAGAAATCTGCACACAAACTACACAGCGGATCAAAATTCTCTGGCTAGCCATTAAAAAAATTTAAATATCAGCACAGTACTTGAAGTACTGTATCTTTAAGGGCAGATTGCCCCAGTGACCCCCACTGAATGTTTAAGGCCAGATTTACCCTACTATATTTTAAAGGCCAGATATACCCTAATGTATTTTTTTCGGACCTATTCAATCCACTGTATCTTTTAATGCACATTCAACCCACTGATTCTCTAAGGGCAGAGTCAACCCACTGTTCCTTTTAGGGTGAGGTCGAGTGGAGCTATAGAAGTCTGGAGTTTTAATAACGTATTCTAACCCTATTGCGCGTCCTTTCAAGTTGCGTTTTAGAATTTTTAATAGCGGAATAGAACCCGAATGCACGCCGTTTTAAGTGCAAATTCACCCATTTGCGCGAAGTTTTCTAGCGACGCTTTAGAACTTTGGAGTTTACTTTCCTTTATTATACTTTAATTATATTTTAATTATAAGTTGTACCCTTGCGCAGCTTATTTGGAAGCGCTATAGGCGAATCCTATTTGTGTTGACTGTTTTGAATAAGACAATTTCTTGTAGACATTTAGACAACTTAGTATATTATTTTAATTATATTTCAATTATAATATTTTAAATATACCATTTCATTATTTTACCCTCAATGCCAGGACTGCTGAATCCGGTTTCCTACTTAGCCTCGCGTAAAACTCTGCGCTCTTCGGCTAAGGGGGCTCCTGGTCCCTCGGACCCGCTTCTCGGTCAGACAGCGTCGAGCCTTCTCGGTTGTTGGCCCACAATTGTAATGGCCAGGCTCCCGTTGGTGCTACGCTTACTACATCTGAATAATTTGCCTGCATTCTATCAACTGCTCAAGTTCTTTCTTTTTTGCCGTGGCTGGGCTGGAAGCGCCTCTGAATAGGCTATCTGTAGAGGCAGTGGCGTAACGAGGGGGCAGAGGCGGCCGCCCCCGGGCGCAGCACGGGGGGGGGCGCAAAATGAGGGTTTCTGACAATTTTTTTTAGAAAAATGTGGAAGAAAAATAGAAAAATTTGCGAAATAGACGCATGGACGCAGCACGGGGGCGCAAAATGAGAGTTTTGACATGTTTATTGTAGACAAATTGGAAAAATAAAGACGAAAAAGCAACAAAAAAAGGTCATCGGAAAAATTTTCCGGAAATTCGGAAATTCTTGCCCCCGGGCGCACGAACCCCTAGTTACGCCACTTGTAGAGGCGCTATATCAATTTCCGGAATGAATGAATGATGTAATGTAATTCATTCATTCATTTCAAGAACTTAATATAGCGCTCCTTCAAGAAACCTTATCCCAGCCCAACCACGGCAATAAAGACTAGACTTGAGCAACTTGTAAAACGCAGTTGTGCTTGGACCTTGCCAGCAGGTGCACCTCCAACGGAGTCCATTCCAAATGGAGGATCCAACAAGTGAGAACGCCCGGCGCTGACTAATTGAGAAGTGAGCCTGAGGGACTCAAAGCTCTCCAGCAGAAGATCGAAGGGTCAAACGGACAACCATGCCAGACACCGGGCGGCAAAGATCACACGTACAGGTATGCCGGGGAGGAGTCAAGAAGTCCCATGGGCGCCCGCAGGAATTTTTGCAGGGGGGCAAAACTTTAGCAAAAGTCATAGACATCAGTATAGGCCCTACCATGGGCGTATTTAGGGGTGGTTTTACGGTTTCACCCCCCCCCCCAACAAAATATGCATAACTGTTATTAAACACCAAAAATGTATAAAAATACGACCATTTCCAATGGAAACCCCCGAAAGCTAAAACCCTCCGAAATTTTATCCTGGCTACGCACCGTACTAGGCCCTATAATAGTGCGCATTGGAAGCAGCAATGTATAGTTTCGATATATTTGGCTTAGTTTGTGCAATTTCTTGCACATTCATTGGGGTCTTTACTCTTTAGCCTATGTTTTATAAGCGCTGCACAAGCTATAAATGAACCTTGAAAGTAGCGATTTTTTGCACAGGGCAGACGCATAAGGCTTCTTTTCAGCCAATGCGATGTTATTATGGCTTCATCAACTTCATGTACCTTTCACTTGTACAGAACGTTCTGCGAGATACTCTGATACGTCAGTATTCAACCACTCCTGATGGTAAAACCAACGACCTGGTAAAACCGCATGGGCTTCCGTATCTAATGCTAAGCATGTGGACTGTTGTCCGCATATGCATGCGACCCAGTGCACACAATATGCAATTAAAGGAAGATGGTAGCTATTTTTTTAATGCTACCGAGATAAAATGCAGCGATTGCCTACCTTTAACTATATGAACAACTTTAAACGCAGATGTGTGAGAAGGGGTAAAGGGAGAAGAGAGTTAAAGAAACTTCACCCTTAATCAGCAGGTATAGTGTAGCTCGAGCCTACCTATGACCAAATTTAGTGGTAGCCTAAATGTGGACATGTCGAAAAGTTGATTATTCGAATTTAGGCCTATTACAGGTCACTTACAAGAAATTTCCTGTTGTTAGTAAATGAAATAAAACATTTTTGGCTTAAGAGCACGAGGCTAATACATCTGTAATGGCACAAACTTGGGTCTTTGTCAACATTTATTTGTATGTAAGTCCTGCCTACCTGTCTGCAAACGTCTTCCACAATTATGCTGCGAAAGTGTCCAACAACGAGTGATGAGCGTAGTGGATGTTTGGCGACGACAGTGGCGTAACAACCTAGCCGGGGGCCCTTGGACATTCTAAGCTTGGGGGCCCTTACCCATTATGTATCTACATGTATATACGTAAATAATTGAACATTTATAACTACAGCGCCATTTCAAGCTATATACTCAGAGCAGGGGTGCAAAAAACCAAGTTTTTTCAAAATGAAAAGTTGTTTTGGGGAGTTTTTTTTATTTTTTTGTTTTTTTATTTTTAAGATTTCTATTTCGGATCATAAAACTCATAAAAATGGCTTAATACCATTCAAATTATTCCGATGTATATAAGGGGCCGTCCATAAATGACGTCACGCAATTTTGGCCGATTTTTAACCCCCCTCCCCCTCGTCACACTTCGTCACAAAAAGTAACACCCCTCTGAAAATGACGTCACAAAGCTCTGACCCCCCTAAAACCAAATTTCCATGGCGAAGCAAAATGCTCCTTCATGGAACATATAGGAAAAGAATGAATATTTTAAAATCTAACGGTGACCAAATACTGAAATAATTAGAAAATTATTAATAATGGTGCCCGTATACATTAAAATAATTAAAAAATAATGAAAATTTAATCCTCAAAAATTAGTGCTGTTATTATTAAAATTAAATTGTGGTCAATTGTTAAATTTTTAATAACAAACCTGGTGTGACGTCACACTTCTCAGACCCCCACCCCATGTCACACATCGTCACAAATTTCCGACCCCCTTACCCCCTAGGTGCGTGACGTCATTTATGGACGGCCCCTAAATGAAATTAACTAGAACAGTAGAACCATAGAATATCATAAAACGAAATTAACAACGACCATACAACAATATTATTGCCAAGAGAGTTGAAGAGACGCAAATTTTCTCATTTCTAATATCAAATTTGTTAAAAACAAAAAAAAACAAGATTTGGGTTTTTGGGGTTTATTTGGTTTAAAAAACAAAAAAAAGCCTTTAACAGCCCTGACTCAGCCCTTAGGCGCTCTAGCTCTGATGTTAAATGTCACGAACGAATACGAACTTACGAACGAATAATATTACATCAGTTAGCAAAACAGTGCAGAGTAAGCTGAAAGTCACTATTGACGCTATAATTGTAATCTAGTGAACATGTAGACTGTATAGTCTGTAGTTCCTCACGAATTTGGCTATTCTAGCTTTCTGTTCGCAAATGTGTCTATCAAGTCCCTTTCGGCATTTAAGAAGCTGAACGGAGCATTAGAACAGAAATAGACTTGTGGAATGGTTTGGATAATGACATGTAGGCTACTGTCTCAGTGGGCACAATCACAGCTTTTTAAAGGAAGCTAGAAAAATTGGGCTAAAATGGAAAATTAAGTATGTTCCAAGTTAAATTTCAGTGGTTTAAAAACAGACTAAACGTCTTCTAAAACACTTAAAACTCTTGTTGTGTTAAGTCGTCAATATTTAACTTATGAAATCCACTAGATGTCGTTTTTTACATATTGTAACTGAAAAGAATTATTGACATAATGTGACATTTTCACTAATTATTGTTGTCACAGAAAAACGGAAAAAAAGTACATGAAATTTTTCAGTTTTAAAAGCTTGAGGGCCCTTTGGACCTCGGGGGCCCCTGGACTTTGTCCACCTTCGTTATATGGCTATTACGCCACTGGCTCCAGACTTGTGGAATGGTTTGGATGTGGGCACAATCACAGCTTTTAACAGGAAGCTAAGAAAATTGGGCTAAAATGGATAAAATTAAGTATGTTCAACGTTAAATTTCAGTGGTTTTAAAACAGACTAAACTTCTTCTAAAACACTTAAAACTCTTGTTGTGTTAAGTCGTCAATATTAAAATTATGAAATTCGCTAGATGTGGTTTTTTTTACATCATGTAACTGAAAATCATTATTGACATAATGTGACTTTTCCTTTTTAATAGGCCTAATTATTGTCACAGAAAAACGGACAAAAGTGCATTAAATTTTTCAGTTTTAAAAGCTTGGGGCCCTTTGGACCTCGGGGGCCCTGGACTTTGTCCACCCTCGTTATATGGCTGTTACGCCACTGGGCGACGAGCTACATTAGTCCTGTTAAAATATCCTGCCACTAGCGAGCACTACTGTCCATTGACTGACAAATACGTTTATTTGACTATACGCTGTCATATCGAAGTTGACTGGGGGCTTTGGCATCGTCTGAATCCTGAACCCCGCTTGGCCTGCAGCCACCCTAATACCGTAACTGTTGGATCTCGTGGAGCTCAATCTGGTCAGTGCCATGGTGACCCCCAAAGGTCCGTTAGATAAGAGCCGCATTGCTGCCCCAAGTGGTGCACTGGCCAGATGTCAATCGTTAGGCTGCGAACAGGCTTGATGAATTTCTTCTGATGCTTCTTATAAAGTACGCTGTATCTCTCAGAGGAACCATTAAGGATGGAGTTGGGGCGGAGTATCGAGGGACGTACTCTGGTGTCAGGTCGGGTAGGCTGCACCAAGGTCTTAATCAGTGGCGCAACGAAGGGTTCAGCGCCCAGGGCAAGGGTTGATGACCCCTTTACATTTTCTTGTTGACTTTTAATCGTTCTTGTCATAGTACTGTGTACCACTGAAAGCTAATTTTGCGCCCTCCCCTTGTGCTGCGCCCGGGGCGGCTGGCCCCCTCTGCCCCCCTTCGCTACGCCACTGGTCTTAATAGATGCATATTAAGACCTCCTTGACTGGAAGTACGATGTGCCCCAATGGGCTGCTGCAGCAGATATTGATGGGGTTGATTAAGCTGCCATCAACTGACTCGGGCTAAATGATACCTGCTGTAAGACTTACTGGTATATACACTATATATATAATATATATATATGCATATATACACTGTGAGCCATAAAAAACCGGGCCACTTTATGTTTAGCTATATCGCGGTCGGTATTTTAAATTTTTTTATAGTTTTTGTGTCGTTTGAAAGAAAAATTAAATCTCTACGATTTACTTATTTACTTGCGCATATCCGTTTCGCAGCATAATGTAAATAAAGTTGATGGCTGAAAATTTGAGTTAAAATCTTAAAATGTTGAGTTTTGAGGATAAAATTTTAATTAAAAATCTGCGGGAATGCAAAAATTATTCTTCTAGACGATTAATTAAGGAGTTTCCGAACAAGAATTGGAAAAGAAAAACATTAGATGACTTTCTGCGAAAGTTGAGAACTACCGGTTCAGTTGAACGCGCTGCGGGAAGTGGTCGGCCAAAATCGTCGCGAACTGAAGATAATATCGCCGCCGTCAATGAATTGGTTCAGAGCCAGGAAGACAAGCCTAAAACACATCTTTCAACCAGACAAATCGCGAGAGAGCTGAATCTTACACAAACGACGGTCAGACGCATTATTCATAACGATTTGGAACTGAAATGCTTAAAAAGACGACGGGCTCAGGAACTGACCACCGCTAATCGTCAATCTCGTTTGGTACGAGCTAGACAATTGCTGCAGCGTTTCTCAGTATCGGATGTCGGTTTCATTTTCTTCACTGATGAAAAGTTATTTACAGTTGCTGCGCCGTCAAACACTCAAAACGATCGTCTTTATGTGCCTCGTTCAGTGTCAAAGAAACAGATTTCATCAGACCGTCTGTTGCGTACCAGGACAACATTCAGCAAGTCGCTCATGGTTTCCGTGGGAATTTCGAAACTCGGTCGCACAGAGCTTATATTCGTTGACCCGGGAGCCAAAATCAATGGCCAATATTATCGAGACGTGATGCTAGCACAACATTTGTTGCCACAAATGCGCCACATTGCTGGCGACATGTTCATTTTCCAACAAGATTCAGCTCCGGCGCATCGGGCTCGTGAAACAATTGAGTATCTGTCTCGCAATGCACCATACTTCATAGGGCCAGAGATGTGGCCACCCAATTCGCCTGACCTAAATCCACTCGATTATTCCATCTGGTCCATTATGGAACAGCGCGTGTACCAACAGCGCATTCAGAACACTGATGAACTTCGGCAGTGTCTCGTATCCGTCTGGAACGATCTGGAACAACATCTTATTGACACTGCAATTGATCAGTGGCGACGTCGCTTGGCAAAATGTGTACGTGAAAAAGGAAGTCATTTTGAACACAAACTTTAAACAAATAAAGGCACTGAAGAATTGTTTGCATTTAAGTAGTAAAAATGCAGCATTTATCGATTCTCACGTGTTTTTTAGTGTCTTCAGTTTCGCAAGACAAGTTTAGCATACATGTAGGACTAAATCGATAATGTTTATTTCTGCTCTTTAGAGTATTGATTCCTGTTTAAAATAATGCAAAAAGTGTAAAAATCGATAAAGAAATGACAGAGATATAGCTAAACATAAAGTGGCCCGGTTTTTTATGGCTCACAGTGTATATATATATATACATTGATCGTCATGCGTATATAATACTAGCAGTTTTTACCCGGCGTTCGCCCGGGTTTTCCTCAGCGCCCGTGTATTTGAATTTAATGACATCTTCGTCAACGCCTGTGAATTTGAATTTAACGATGTGAACAATTTTCGTGTGTCCCTCTGGCGAATTTACGCGCTGGCTTGAAATTTGTTTAATATCAACTCTATGTAATATATACTCCCATGCATTTGCCAGAATTCAATGGCATTGAAACTATGACCACATCGAAACTTAAAATGTCCAAATATCGGAATTTAAAGTAAATTTTGAGTTGAAATATAGTTGGGTTGAGATCTATAGAAATTCAAATGAAAACGTTCGTTAAAAATTTCGTTGCATTGGCGAATCTTTAAGTCCGATGACCTAGAAATTCTCCCGTGGTCCCCACTTCTGATGTTAAATCAACGGTCAACGTGATTGGTTGCGAATCAGAGCGTTGACCTATATGCTATGTGTGACGTAAGATTGCATATTTAATTAGCATGCGTGACGTGAACAAATGGCCTGATGGCCATGGTGTAAGAGACATAGCCTCGTCGAAAAGTTGGAAATTTAAAATGGCCATATATCGGCGTTTAAATAAAATTGCGAACTGAAAATAGTCGCGTTGATCTAGACGTTGCGTAATAATGTTTTGTAAATTTTTCAAATCGCTAAACCGTTCCGTTTCGGAGCCTTTAGCCGGACAAATAAACATACATACATACATACATACATACATACATACGGAAGGACATTGTAAACAGACTAAGACTTATAATATTAGATATAAATGACGATGGCCAACGACGAAACGACGAAAAAATATTTATACTCGGAATTTCATTATTTAAAAATATATTAATTTTAATTATATATATATATATATATAGAGAGAGAGAGAGATTCAAAATCCAGGGGGGCAAGTGCCCCCCCCCCTTGCCCCAACGTGCGGGCGCCCATGAGAAGTCCAATCAGAGCGGCGACCCTATAGACTTTCGGATGCGTTGCGAGACAGGCAACGAGCCCAATACATCACGCATATTTAGGGATGCGCCTAATAAGGCGAATAGCTGAACGAAGAACACGCTCAAGGCGTCCAATTAATCCAAGGGACAAACCTGCCATAATCGAGCTACAGTCATAGTGACAAATGCATGGATGAGAATCAGATCAGCATCATGGGACAGAGAGCGAGAAATAACCCGCAATCGGCGTAGCTGGCCTAACAGCTACGAGTGAGCTGATTAATGTGTTGGGAGATACTTAATTAGTTCCTGGTCTAAAACGACCCCCAAATTTCGGACCGAGTCTGAGAACGTGATAATCGTAATCGTAATCGTAATCGTAAACTCGAAACTTCTACAGCGCCCACAAAAGCGAAGTCGCGGGAACCAGCTTATTCACAGGCGCTCAATAAAATCAAAATCGATAGGCAGGGGTCAAAATCCAGAGAGTCAGGCAGGCAGACAGACAGGCGGCTAAGGTGGATGGTGTTTGGTGTTCAGACGGCGAGGTAGGCATGCAGGGAGAAGTGTTGGAATCAGGATAGGATTTGTCAAAAAGCAGTGTTTTCAGTTTCGAGTGAAAGACCTGTACGTGGAGAGATAGCGAGAGGTGGAGTTTTGGTGACTTCGTAGGATGGGTCAGATATTTGTCGTAGTGCTGGCGGAAGTTTGTTCCAAAGAGGTGGAACAGCTATGGCTATGGAGCGATTGGAAAATTTTAATGATGAGGTGACGGAAGGGCGGAGCAGTGTTAGGGAGGAGGAGGAGCGGGTTGGACGAAGTGGCTGGATCGTGAACAACTGACGGAGATAGGAGGGCTGGGAGGTTTGAAGTGTGTTGTACGTGAGTGAGATGATTTTGTATTCTATTCGTTCAGGAATTTTGAGCCAGTGGAGTGATTCGAGGACAGGAGTGATGTGATGGTATTTGGGGGTTTTGGTGACAGCACGGGCTAGGGCATTCTGAATTGCTTGGAGGCGGTTTATTTGAGTGATATCTATGTTGAGGAAAAGAGAATTGCAGTAGTCTAATTTAGCGTGAACTATAGATGTAGCTATTGTGGATGCAGTTTTGAAGTCAAGCATAGGGCGGATTCTACGGAGGTCACGGATATGCATGAAGCAAGAGCGAGAAAGATGGGTGATGTGATCGGCGAAGCTGAGGTTTTGGTCAAAAATCACACCAAGGTTGCGGACAGGAGAATTTGCAGTGAATGTGTGGGTAGGTGCGGAGTCAAGGTTGATGGAAATAGATGATATGATAGTATATATAGTGATATGCTGGAAGGTATCCACCACTAGACACCGGTCAACGCTTGCGAGCCGCCTACCACCACCAAGTCAAATAAATAACGTATTTCCTGATCAAACCTTACAAAACATGTTTTTTTAGGTAACGTGTCCATCACTGACCATCAGGACTGCAGAGTCATGATAACACCGCTTCTCGCAAGGTGGCGCGAATGTGTACCGTGATCGTAGCCGTATTTGTCATCACTTGGATGCCGTTACAAGTCAATATATCAATAATTGTATCTCAACGCTGTCCATTCTAGCCTATCTGAATTCCGGCATCAACCCTATAGTCTATGGTCTTATGTGGAAGCCAATGAGAGCCACATTGAAACAGGTTTGTGCGATTCTCAGAGGCCTACGTCGTAGACCTACATGGCATAGGCCTATAGGCTATACTGCATAATTATGTAGGCCTAACATTACTCAGATCATGGACTAGAAACTTCTGGGAAAACAGAACAGTAATAAAAAATGAGAAAGCAGATTGGACTGTTAGCCTGTTAGGCCCTTTGGCCAAAAGTTTAGGGGAACTTAGAGACAACATGTGTGTGTAAAAAAACTGTCACAAAATAATAGCCAATAGTCCAGTTAGCCCCAACACAAGTGTTACACAACAAACATACAAAAAGCCGGACATAATTTGTCCAGGTTTTTAGCTTTGTCTGCCGGACAGAGGACATATGTAGTAGATTTCGTTTATTATTAAGATACAAAGTTGACATACCGCAACCTGTTTACATGAGATAATGAAAGTAATGAAATTAAAAACTATAAGTTTATGCCTAAAGTCAGGATTGAGAGTTAAAACTTAACATCCCGAATGGTACGATATAGAACCCTAGAGATGAAATTGTGGTCATCTTTTTTGGGAGTTCATATTCATGAGGTCTAGGGCGCAGAGCATAAGGCCTACAAACGGTCGGAGGAAAGAGGCCTCTAAGCACATGTTGTGAGTTCCGGTTGACCGCAAGCAGGAGTTTGACATCTGCTTCTTCCATCATTCGGTCTAAATCCTGTTGTTGAGGAGGAAGGTAGCCCAGTCGTTTGGCCCTTTGCAGGAAACGTTGGAGTTTTAGTCGGTCACTTGCGGTGGTGAATCCCCACCAAGCAGGGGAGGCATAGAGAAGGCGAGAGATGGTAGTTGCACGTGCAACTTCATGGAGCGCTGTCGGAGGGAGACCGTGTGCCCTGAGGACTCTGAGAGCGTGGAGCGAACCAGAACATGCACTTAGGATCCTGTTGACATGGGAAGAAGCACTAAGATCGTTTGCAATTGTCACTCCGAGCATGAGCATTGACGTTACTCTCACGATTCCTAAGGTAGGTGGGTCAGATGTTCCTTTGACACGTCGACGGTGGATGATCATTTCCTGGGATTTGCTCTCGTTGAGTCGTAGATTGTTCCTCACGGCCCATTCCGATACATTTTCCAACTCCTGCAGAGTGGAACTCCTCATGGAGGCACCTATAATTAAATAAGTGTCATCCGCATACTTTCTGATCAAGTTCTGAGGATTGACTGGGTGCAAATCCGAGGCATCGGCGATGTAAGATGATGGGCCTACCCCAGAGCCTTGAACAACGCTGGCGTTGATGGATGCAATGGTTGATTTCAGCCTGGAGAAGCATGTCAAGTGTTTTCTGTCTTGCAAAAATTCAACCAGCCAATTGTAGATATGATCTGGGATTTCCAGCTGGGAAAGCTTTTGTGCAAGGGTGGAATGGCGCACAGAGTCAAAAGCTTTTGTGGCCAAAAGGAGGACATGTTCTCCTTTTGCCGTACGTCTGGCAACCCTCCAAGCTGACGGGCCAGCAGAGGTAGGCCTAATTGTTACTGTACGCGTTTATTATATAGCGCCTATCCATAAAAATCATCAGAGGTGCTTATGCTACTTCACAAGACCACGATCAAACGATTAGGCCTAAATGGCTTGTGCCCGTTGTGGGTCTCCTCTGTTTCCTAGCCAATGCACCGAAAGGCCTATGTGACCTAATAGTCAAGTTGTAACTTGTAATTGTTGTTAACTGTAATATGCATTGTGATTCTGGAAATAAAAAGTTTCTCAGTTGTCAGCTGGTTGTCAGTCTTCAACCGCTTTCATTCATTGATTCATTCATTGATTGATTGATTCATTCATTCAGAGCATTTATATAGCGTCCCTTAAGAAGCTACTCAGAAGCGCTTGCGAAATAGAGGCCTAGGAAGTTAGAAAACGGTTGAAAATAATTGTATATCCGTTCACACTTATACACAGACGTCGCCCCACTTCAAATATTGTCCCTGATATTAAATATAGTGCTCTAAAATCTAAATATCGAAAAAAATTTACTTCGCAAACATAGCCTAGTAAACGTTTAGTATCGGGTTTATTCGTCGATAGACCTTCACAAAATAATATAATAAACTGCATGCTTTTGTTATGCAAACAAGATCCGACATTTTTTATGACCCTGATTATCGCCCAAAAAGGGAGGTTTATAAAGAGTTTCTAGTCCTGCGTATATTTTAGGCTGAATTTGAAGTTAAATGTTCGAAACATTAGATTTTTCAGGTTAGATGCATGTCAAAATTATTTAAAAAGTTGACGCGTTTGATTAATTAGTCGTGTGCCGTTGTCCAGGGCTACATAGTTGTCATGCTGACATCTAGTAAGTAAGTAGGATAATTTGTGTCGTTATGGAAACGGGTTACGGGTAGGCCTTGTAAGCTTGCCCTTTAAAATTTGATCCTGAAGCGTTATCCCCGGGTAACCGAAGAACAAGTTAGTGTAAACTTTACTTGAGTTTCGACGACTTTTAAGACTAGCAAAACTCAAGTTTTTTGGGCACATCACTTCCACCTAACTTTAGTGTCCTTACTGTTTCAACTTCGGTAGTCATTAAGTGCTGAATACAGTTTTTAAGAAGGTCAGTGATCATGATGTTTTTCGTATAATTATATAGTTGCACTGCTTTTACAATATGGTCATGTTCAATACTTTCCTACAAAACAGGGTTA
Organism: Aporrectodea caliginosa; assembly: GCA_020284085.1. Lineage (NCBI taxonomy): Eukaryota > Metazoa > Annelida > Clitellata > Crassiclitellata > Lumbricidae > Aporrectodea > Aporrectodea caliginosa. The sequence goes on along the minus strand of JACEVL010001300.1, from coordinate 16,986 downwards.
GGATTTATACAAAGAAGTAAGAGGCATGCTGACGGTTTTTTCTGTTACTAGAGATTTCATTCTGACCAGCATCAGATTGTTCAACATGCTTTAAAGACAAAGCAATTGTAACACAATTGAAATGTCACGTTCTTGCATCTGTATCGAGTGCGGTCATCAGGCATCTGAGCTGTACCGAGATTTCCAAGGAGGCATCATAAAAATATCGCATTGTGTAAGTGAAGCATTTACAAAGCAAAGGATTGTGATTTCTGAATTGTAGAGTATCTTAGAAGCAATCATTGACTTGCTTTTTGACTTTTTTATTAGAAGAACACATTATCGAAGATTTATGATGATTGTAGATTAAAAGAACCAACGCTAAACTTAATTATCTTCTTTTCAACATGTGCCATTAAAAAGGCATCTTTGTGTATATTATGATGCATAAAAGTTTTTTAAATATTGTAATAACAAATCTTTTTAACCATTTTTTGGGTTTTTATGTTGAGACAAGGTTCATCATAAATTGTTGAGTAACATTTGAATTTTAGGCTAAATGTTTGGGTGTTGTTGACAAATACATTGAATTCGATTCTGTGATCATTTGTCTCGATGCAGTTCTTCATAAACCTCAAACCTATCGCCATCTGTTGTTTAACATTGACACCTCTGTAAGTATGCAGATCTATTCTGTAAGTATGCTAATCTACCATATAAGGATGCTAGCCTAATCTGTAAAAAAGTGTTAGCCTATGCTAGCCCTATCTGTAAGCCTGATAGCTTATTGTCGATAACACAATGAAGCACTTCTATCACTGCTATTACTATTAATAATAATAATAATTTAGTAGCCTCAGTACAGAGTATCTATGATATAGTTTGGCAAACATTCTCTTCGGAAAACCTCTGTTGCTCCCCAATTCTCTCTCCTTTAGCCTGTCCATCCACTTTCCCCCTCGTCTTCATTCTCTCTCCCCTTCTGTTTCTCCTCTTCCCTCTCTCCCTACCTTGCAGTCTCCACCTCCCCATCTTTCCTCTCGTGCTGCTTCCTCTTTTATCCATGTTCTTGTGTCTTTCAAGTGGATAGAGAGAGTACTTTGCACTTTAAAAGTACAGTACACATTATTTTAAATTGATGGATTGTAACTGGTTCTGTGCAACAGATATAGGTTATTATCTATGGATATTATTAAGTCCCAAGGGATAATTGCTGCTTTGGTTATATTAATAATAATAATAATCGTAATATATGTATTAATAATAACAGTAACAATAATATTGATGCAGAGCTGCATATCACAGCAGAACAAAAGATGGCAAAGTATATTGACTACTATGAACATACTGCTTGGTCCCATGGCCTTAGAAACTCTTGGCCCATCAGTCAGGAAGGCTTTGTCCTCATCAGTAAATCTTGTTTACTATCTATCTAAGTGTCGGGAGACAAAAGAGGTACATCGTTATTGAGGTCATATGTTTTGCCACTTGTTTCAGCATCTTTCAGTAGCCATCCAGCACTTGAGTGCAATTGCTCTGCACTGCTCATCTGTTGGGTAGAAATGCGGTTGCGGTGATTGTGACGGTTAAGGTCATGATGATGATGATGACGAGTCGTGACGACGACATGTAATTCTTTGTGTTAAAACTAAAAGTCGACATTTCAGAACAAGCTTCTCTCTAAAATAATTTTTTCAGGATTTGTACCTGTGCCTAAAAAATATTATGATAATGAATGATAAATAATATTGCCAAATTTAATTACCAAATAGTATGATGATCAGAATAATAGTAACTAATGATAGTTATATTTAAAAATTGTTTTAGTCAACTTGGAAGCTGGTGATGATATTCCTGCTCTGCGACACATACATAAAATGGTCCAGTCAGAAGTCGTTTCTCGGGAATTCTTCAAGTGGGGAAAACCATTTATTCTATGCGGCATTCGAATCTGAAATCTACTCAGTGTTCTTCATAGTATATTTAGGTATGTCAGTAAGTTCAGAATGAACTTCTATTTGGAGATAATATATAAGGATAATACTAATATTGTTGTCAGTTAATGATTTGTAAGTTTATTATGAATTCAGTGTTTACAATCTCAGGACTTACTTATTCATAAGTGGTTAATTTTTCTCAATTTACATTTAATAATAATAAAATGTGATAATAATACAATAATCAGTAAATAAAAATTCTTAATAGGAATAATGGATAATTTAATAATGGATAATTTAATTAATTAATTTTATTAATTATCCATTAATAATAATGGATAATTTTTTTAGTTTACTATTTACTAACTTTTTCGCTACTATTTGATAACTTTGTATAACTTTGTATGTACAGCGCCGTGCGTTTGCCAGCGTTTAATAAAGAATACACTTACTTACTTACTTAATCTTTTTCAAACTGAATTTGATTATGAATTCCATGAGTTTGCTAAGCAAGATGCTTGTGTTTTTATCACTAACAATATTATGTTAAAAATATTATATTGTTATAATATTAGTAAAGAGTTTCTGATTACTGAAAGTGTATTAAGTACAGCAGAAATGAATCACTTGAAAACATAATTTCTTATTCTTCCTTTGCAGAGTGGATGCTCTTGTGTGGCAGTGTCTTTCTCCTACTGAACCTTCTCCATGCCTGCTCTGCATCTGTTCCATTGTCACCGAATCCGCTGAAACCATTTTCCAAAGCCAGGTGCTGTGAGCAAGCTTGAACCTATTTGTCTTAAACTGTTCATATTTTATTTATTTCATTTAGATTACTTTATATGCGGACAAAGTAAGTAAGTAACCTGAATCTGAGGCATGGATGAATGTTTGCTAGGGCCAATAAGGAGTAATGCAAAGACCAGAATAAAATACCTTGTCTTCACAAGTGATTTAATTGTCAATAATTTAATTCCAAATATGAGAGGTCACAAGCAGCACAGCAACTGAAAGCATGAGATCCAACAATTGTCCTAAAGCTGGCTTTAGTAACAAGCTGAATTCGGGAGAACACGGTGCTCTGTTAAGTATGGATTTACAACAGTTAAGCCTCGTAATGAAGTATAAACAAACATTCTCCTCTAAATTAATAAAATGAGTCGATCGATTAATCACTCACTGAACCACTCAATCAGTTGATCTATTCAATCTGTTAATCTAATCAGAATGGACTTTAACCCAAAGCAGTTACAAGCCTTAGCATATACATAGTGTCTTGATCAAAATGACATTTTTCATACCACATTTTTATGTTCGATATGATATCATGTGTTACAACTTTTGTTATTTCAGCGTCGTCTTAATTCATCGTGTTCTTGTGGTGTCGAGTTTTGGCAAGCTGTTGGCAATTCCAGCGCTCATCTGGGGTCAGACATTTGGTGATCTCTATCTTCCACTGACCAAAGTACTAACATTCACATCAAATCTCACAGCACTAAAAGGTACTAAGATGGTACTCAGAAGATTACCTAATATAATCTGATATTCAGAATATTACCTAATGTAATCTGGTACTCAGAACATTATGTAACATAGTCTGATACTTGGAACATAATCTAATGCAGCTAGACACTAATGTCTCACAGCATTGAAAGGTACTAAGACCATTACAGGTTGTTGGTACTCGCAAAATGATTTAAACTGATGTGATACTTGGAATATTATCAAAAGCTAATGTTTCACAGAATTACAGATCATAAAAACTAAAAGTATCACAGGGTATTGGTAGCCTACTTGGAACATCATCTAGTATTATATGTTTCACAGCATTAAAACATTCCAAGGGCATTACAGGATTGTGGTACTCAGAAAAATATCTGATGTAATTTGTACTTGGAACATGAGCTAATGTAGTCTAGTGTACTGCATTCTAAGGTACTAAGAATATTACATAGTACTGGTACTCAGAGTATTATCTAAGTCAGTGTAATCTAATGACTTATATAGTAATTTTGTATTATGCCATGTTTTAGATTACGGAAGAGTTTAACGTACATATCTTGTTGATGTCTGTGTTTGTTGTCTTTTTTCATAGTTGTTTACAAGACGAACCCGATTGCTATGATCTTCATCCTGCTCTTAGGTCACGCAGGTCAGCATTTGGCAGGAGAAGCCATGATGTCATTCCTGTATGGGTGACCTTGATCAGCTTCCATGAAGTTCACATCAGTTTTTGGGTCACTCAAAAGAATTGTTGACAGGTCATGCTAGGTCGGAGTTCATGGTCAAGGTGATATGTCAGAGCTCAAGGAGAAACACATGGCTACGAAACATCCACGATTGTAGGTCAGTGGCTGAGGAGCCAGACTAGTTAAGATGACCTTGCACATCAAGGCCAAAAGGTCATATGTGAGTCTTCTGCACCAAGGTCATCTGTTAACACTGTGCATCAAGTTCAAAAGCACATCATTCAAACATTCCAAGGGCATTACAGGTAATTACATCAGATAATTTTCTGAGTACCACAAACCTGTAATGCCCTTTGAATGTTTGAATGCTGTGAAACATTTAATACTAGATGATGTTCCAAGTACCAATACGTTGTGATGCTTTTAGTTTTCATGATCCAGTAATTCTTTACTAACCAATTGTGACTGTGGATGAGAAAATATTCACAATTCAGACAAATTTTAAAATTGGTTTAATATTGCAATGTATTTGGAGGGAAGTGCTGAATATTTTTGCAAAAATGTACAATTTTATAACAATTAGTGTAAATGTTAAAATTATGTACATATCTACAAGCATATAGGTCCCTCGACTGGACTGCATGCACTTGATGAGGGCATGCTGTAAGATATGCTATAATGAAAGAAAACTAAAAGCAGTTTGTTGCATGGTTGACACTCAACTTTGCTTGATGTGCAAATTGTGCATGGTGTGAATTCTTTAAAACGAATCTAAAATGAATCATTCCTATGAACAACTGTTTATAAGGAATTCTATGTCAGTGTTTGTCACTGAAGGAGAAGCCTGAATCCAATCACAGGACCTATTTTGGTAGAGGGCCCATGCAATTGCATATAATTTTTGCATATGGGTTAATCTGACTCTGAATTGCTCATTTCATTGCACAGTAAGTAAGAAGTAAGTAAGTAAGAATATCCTTTAATAAAGCAATTGCTAATCGCATTTTGGTGTACACACATCATAGTAGTCGCAATAATCTAAATTAGCCAGTCTATCCTAGTCTTATAAATCATCCTAGTGATGTAGGTTCTTTGCATCAGGCTATCAGTGGGAGGAATGACACGATCATGGGCCCTGGGGTATTCACATTAGGAAGCCTTTGATGTCTGTTTCTATTCAGTAAAAATAGTGCAGAGAATCAGCTGTAAGTGTGGACTAATCTAAACACCTAATGTGGGTCGATGCCGACGAAGGTAACGGCTATCAAGTGTTGTCAACATAAGTCGACGAGTGTTGGCCATTGATAGGGTTGGTCAAAGCACAAGGGCTACAATAGCCTTGACATTTTGTTGTTGAAACAAGCAAGATTTCAGTGTCGATTGCAATTAAATTTCAGTTTTATTCGTTGCACCAGTTAAAGACTAACATATCGCCACACCACCCTACAGTGTTGCTCAAGATTTTTTAAACTGTTAACATTTGCATGCAATAAACACTCGTAAATATAATACATTGAATTTATTGGTAAGGAGTATCAAATGAGTGCTCTGAAAATTTACTGCTGAAATACAGTGTAAAACACCAATTCCTTTTTTGTCCATTTGCTCATGGTCCTTGCAAATATCACAAACAACTTGAATCAACTGCCACATCTCAGCAATTGTGTATAATGTCTTTGTAATACTCAATATATACAGATTGTACTATCATACCTTGAAAGTGTCAAACAGAATCGTGGTTGAAATATATTTATTACTTCGTAGTAAGGTTTCCTAGACTTCTATATTGTGCCACTAGATTAAAAGCCATTTGACTACACATGCAACTTCAGAGCAGATGGATGTAACTTGGTTACCTGCAGTTAGATAACTTACACGTGTAATTTCATTTACAAACGTAACTTGGTAGTTTGCACATGTAACTTTGATAGACAGCAGGAAGTTGGTTGTCTTAACAAATAATTTGGGAATCAGGGTTTCATAGTGTTTGGTATTGCCCAGTATATTCTTGCCAATTTCTTAGGCATTGGCCGTAGCAGTACTTGCAATGAAATGTTGCTCCTCAAACCTGTCACCAGCCAGATCCTCTTGACTGTTTATCTCTGGTAATGAAATGGTGTTCTAGGAAGCACTGTCCACTTTCAGTAGCTAGGCAACCTTTTGGGTGTTTTTCAATTCACATCCATCAGTTCATCTGTTTTGTTGAGTTCTGATTATCTCAACTCAAAGACTGATCCCTTTCAGCTTGCTCTTCCTACTCACGGCATAGTGATTCTCTGATATCTAGAAATAAAATGTAAATGTATACATTTTTCCTTCAACAATCCTATGGCCTTGACCCAGCTCAATGAATTTTGGAGCGAGATCTTTTGTCACTGCTGCCATCTGATGGGATGTCATGCTATTAAGGTCCCTGTGTATGAACTGTGCTAGCCCAAGATTCGAATCTCTGAAACAAGCCATGACGGTATGCAAACGAGCATAGTAAGCCCAGAGGCTTTATCCTAGAGCACAGTAATCTGAGTGAAGCTCGTGCATTACCAGTATGACAGCAGTACAGAAGTCCTGATTAGACAGATTTACTACTTGTGTAACATTTAGCACGTATGAAGGAAAGACTTGTTACAAATCAATACTTGAAAACATTCCCACCACCTTGATTTAATCATACACCTATCAGGCAGGTACACACACAGATGCCTGCATCAAGTAGTTTATACACAGCATCAGATCAGCAAAGGGGAATGAGTTTGTGACAGTTGCTACAAGATGATCATCAATTACATAGGCACAACAAAGTCACAAAACCATTATTACTTTGTTACATAGATTATAGTAAACAGAGTTGTAGCACTCTATAAATGTTCTCTATATATACATTTCTTTTAGGAGTGACATGGCTCAACAATGAAGGCTTGACAATAATTTTTTTAAATTTTTTGCACAACATACTGAGATATAACATGGATGCTGAGTTGAATATCAAACACATTGGCAGTCTGCCATCATGAAAACCCAAACGGATCACTTGTTCAAAACATACTTTTCAATTTATGATGTGGGCAATACCTCAAACTGCACCTCCAGGTGGATATCTCTAGAGGAGTGCTGTATATATGTTCTAAAATGAATGAATGCTGTAGGATTAATTCCGGATTGTGTATGTCAGCGACATCATTTAACACTTTCCACACGTGTGGATCATGCGAGGGATCATGTTTTCCCAAATGTTTTTCCCAACTAAAAACAAAATCTAAATAAACCAAGAACTTCTATAGCACCACTAATAATGCTCAAGACATCAGTTAAATGATTGCTCGTAAGCAAACTTGTTGTCAGTGCAAAATTTGTGCATGAGACAAAACGGTGCTGGCTTTAGGTATAGGCGATATAGGCGGCTGCCTAGAGCGGCACTTTTCAAGGGGTGGCAAACTCCGACAAAATATATGATGGTTACTTCCGTCAAAAAGATGTCATTTATGAGTAAGGGGGTGGCATTTTTGTCGTTGCCTATAGCACAAACTTGTCAGAGACTGTCAAAGGCCGCCATTGAGACAAAAAACTGGCTCTTGGTTGAGCCATAGCAGCTGTGTCTAATATGTCAACAACAGTAGCCTTTATTAGGGCATAGACATAAATAAGTACTGATAATTTGTGTAACAAGCAAGCTCACCAATAGCCATTCATTTAGTAAATGAAATTGACCCAACGTCAGTTCAAACAACAAGTGAAACTAACTAATGATCATTCGTTTAGCAAGTAAAACCAATCAATTACAGATTCATTTAACAAATGAAACTGACCAGACAGTTCCTTATAAGTGTAATTGACTAATATTAGTTCATTTAACATACAAAATAAGCATAATTGAAGTTAACCAATTACAATGGCCCTAGACGAACAGGAATGGTTCGATTGCAAGAAAATTTCTACACCATGGCTCAAAAAACAGGCTCCAGTTCCATCTAATATGTACAAGCACAATTTCATGATCTGCATCTGTGGGTGCAATAAAATATTGAGAAACTGTTATATGGAAACTAAATGACAAAGCCAACATCAGTTAGCATTGTTTTTCTAATAGATGTAATATTGTCATACGTAATGACACTTATCATATGGGCTAGCACATTATAGAGCCTCTGAGTAGGTCTCTTGAACAGGTGCTATATAAATTCAATTGAATGAATGACCTTAATAAACTGCTAAAATAATTAAAATCAAAACATTAAGTAATCTAGTTAAATAACTGGATGCCCAGCTTTTTGGCCCACACATGTATAAAGAAATGAATAAACTGACCTATCCAAAATAAAGCAACAAATTTTAATATACTGAAATGAAAACAAGACTCTTAAAATTTACTGCAGCTTTAGAACATAGCCGTGTTACAATACAACTTGAATAAACTTGACATGGTTTCAAAAGTGCACCAGACTGTGACTTGTGGTCGACAGCAGTGAAAGGTATGGGGAATGTGTATTGTCTATGGGAGATAGTCTGAATCCGTAGGAGATGGAAGTTCCTTTTCCATCCATTATAATTGCACCCGGGGTAGCGCTATAAGGAACAGTCTTGTAAAGGGGTTTGCCAATATTAATGAGTTCGAGAACATAAATCGCAACAGCAACTGTCCATGAACAGTTACACTCAGCGGCTTTATTCAAATTATTCCATATTCCTTGATTTTGACAGACCAAAAACCACAGCAAGTTACAAGCAATATTATTAAGATTATGTAGCTGTGATTTCTGTCCGAGAATCACCAAATCGTTCCTGCCTAAACGTTCCGCAACCGAGTTCCAACTGAAATCCTGGGGCTCTCCACTTCGACCTAATGTCTGTGTCCAAGGGCGAGTACGAGTGGGAGGATGCAACCGATGACCATGACGACTAGCTCCGTCTTGCTGAAGCCGCGGTGTTCGTGGACTGAGATGACGGTGTCGGGGAGCGCTGTCTGGGTCTGGACGCCAAAGCGAGCGAGCTCGGGCAGGATATGAACTGTTGCGACGTACAGGAAGGTGCCACCACTGAACAGCATTGCAATTCCAGTAGCGTTGATGTCAGAAAGAACCTCCTTGCTTCTCTGCAAAGACCAGATGAAGGTTTGCATGTCACTTATCTGTTTCAACTTGCTTACCCACTGTAGCTTGACTTCTGGTTCCCCTGTCCTATCAGATTTCAACCAAGCTTCTCCAGTGTTTTATCATTTTTAACTGTGGTTTCATTTGAAGCTTGTGCATTATGACATCAACACTATAGAATTCATTAGATTACAATAGAAATCACATATGTAAAATGAAATGGCAAGTCATTGCCTGCCTGGCTCACCTAGATTTGCCCTTACACCCAGCTGGGCATAATCTGGTATATGTATTCGTGCATGCAGGTATATATTAGGAGACTTCATATAGTTCCTTTTTTCAAAGTCACCATAAACCTTGCTATCTGATCTAAACAGACATGACTTGGGTAGTTTGAAAACATAAGCCATGCTTTTGACATTTGTACAACTACATGTATGAGAGGTCCTAAACAGTGCTGTATCAATGTGCAGATATATTACATTTGAAACAGAATTCCACACTGACCTGACTCAGTCCGAAGTAGGTGATGATCGCCAGAACAGGCGCAGAAAGAGCAAAAATGAGCAGATGTCTGCGGATTCGATTTCTGTCAAATCCCTCATGCATGAGGAACGATACCAGACCAAACGCAGCTGGTGCCTTAAAACAACACAGAAATAAACAGATTTCGATTACAAACAGCCGATTATTCCTTCTCTTGGGCACACCAAAAGCCCCAGTATGTTACAGAGAGTATTACTAACATCATGCTGCCATGATTTTTGCAAGGGAATCACAAAGTCACTTTTTGGAGATAGGTCCCGGAGTGATAAAAGTCTGCGGAATAAGGACTGAATTTAAGTATTGTGTTTGACCGAACTATAAGCTGAAATTTAAAGCAAATCCTTTGCCAAAAAGAAAGCCAAAGCAGTGATTTAAGCATCTATGATTCATATGTTCATAAGTGCGAGTGTGGCTCTACCTAGAGTTTTGAACACTTTGAAGTTTCCGCAAGTTTTACTCTGTGATTTCAACAAGAAGCGAGCTACACGAAGCAAGGCAACTTGAGATCAATACGTTTGCCAGAGATATACTTAAAGAAATGGGGGGGGGGGACAAAATGCATTATTCTGTGCAAGTCACAAATGTAATCATACAACTTAATATATGTACCATTTACATAGTTAGTAAAAGATATAGTAGAATCAAAACAACACCGAAGTTAAGAGCAGCATCAGCCAACTCAACAAGTGAATCACCATTTTCAGATTCAAGCCACCTGTTTTCACTGCACCACCACCAGCATAGAGGCCCGAAAGTTCAACTTGAAACAATATACAGGGTGCGGCCGAAAAAAATACCCCATTACGAAAATTGCGATTTCTCGAAAACCGCTGAATATTTTGTTACAAATATTTTCATTCTTATTCATAACATATTTTTGCATATTATTTGAAAATTTTATGTCAGTATCTTTATATTTGTGATCATGACATCAGACAGAAGAAAGAACTGCATTTTTTCAACTGAACACGGCATTCACGAAATAGGAAATCATATTTTTACATAAAGTAGCCTGCAGTGTGCCATAATTAAGTCATTTCCGCTTTGCAGACGGTGTTTTGTTTACATTTTGAGTAAAATTGCAATTGTAAGCAAACAGTTTTATTCAAGAAGAAAAAAGCCCATATCCACCCAAGCCGTCTGTTGGTCGAGAGAGCCAAGTTCTCTTCCCACATCATGGTTTCTGCAGGTGTCAGCTATGAGGGTAAGGGACGCTTGCATTTCATTGACGAGAAGGCCAAAGTCAATGCTAAGTACTACGTGGAGAATCTTTTGCCTAAGCTTGTCGATGACTGTCACACTGTCTTGGGAAATCAGTTCATTTTGCAGCAAGATGGAGCGCCCGCTCACTGCGCAAAGCTGGCCCAAGATTGGTTAACAAGTCACTGCCCGGACTTCATCGACAAGGATTCATGGCCGCCAAATTCCCCAGATTTGAACCCACTCGACTATGCTGTCTGGAGTGCAATGCTTGAGACCTACAACAAATTTACCACAAAGCCAAAGAACATTCCTGAACTGAAAAATATGCTGCAAATCATCTGGCATGACTTGCCACTTGAGACCATTCAGAAGTCTGTTCTGGGCTTTCGAAAACGTCTGCAAGCTTGCATAAAAGCAAACGGCGGTCACTTCGAACATTCCTTGCACAAAACTCAACACTTGGCCTAATCTTGTCAATAACAATAAGTAACATTGAACCTTGTTACATTACTGTTTGCGTCGTTACTTTGTTACTTATTGCTGTCAGTAACTGTCTGTTGAAACGAAAATGACATTGTTTCACTTCAGTGTTACACCATTTTGGTTTTCATGATTCGAATTTCATTAGATTTAGCAAAGCTGTAGATAGATATGTGTCAAATAGACTGGCGAAGTTTTGTAACAAAATGTTTAGCGGTTTTCGAGAAATCTCAATTTTCGTAATGGGGTATTTTTTTCGGCCGCACCCTGTATTTCACCTTGAAACAATATACAACCGCTTCAAACTGGATGCCAAAAATTATGTTTTGTTACACATGGCCCATTAGCAGGACCTAGATCCCTTAGGGTCATAGTCCTATTGATCCCTTCTGTTGCTAGTCTGTTCTTTTTCTACTGTATTTTTTGTCAATTACTGTTACTTGGGTTCAATTAAATTTATGGTTATGGTTATAGATGTTGAAAATTATCAACATTTCATGTTAACCACAGTTTTATGCTGCATTTCCTTCTGCAGGACTGAGAGTGTTTTTGCGTTAAGCGATATATTCCTGTAATCGGTTTCGCACTTTATAGAGAAAGAAATTTAAATTCAAACCCATTGATGAGCCTGGAATGTACTAAGCATCTTCTTTGATTAACCAATATTTCTTGTTAAATGTCTTCATGTTAAGCATTTTCCTCTGTAACTTGATTGAACAATGATTCATTCATTCATTCCGGTTTGACAACATCCAGTTCACGACTGGATGTTGTCACACCATGTCCTCTTAGACATTCCCGAGCTCAGGGTCCAGTAGTTGTGCCTTGGATGTCTAGGCTGTCTCCACGAAGCAATGGAGATTGCCTGGAGAAAGAGATCATCCAATGCAATGATCCATGATCCCTCAGGAATGAAGAGACCAAGTTATATTAATTAGCAGTAGTCATTCTATCTATAGAAACTCCGATTGCATCCTCTGAGACCGTCTGGAAGAGTGCCTCTGCAGGTGCCATTAGCTCCTTAATTACAATAATTCACATAATTAGCAAAATTCGTACTTTGTGTAGCATGATGGCAACAAAGACGATCATTTCCACGTGCATTTGAGAGGTTGAAGCAGCCGCTCCGAGTGCAATACCATCCGCTAAAAGTTCAAAGTTAAACAGTGATATAGACAAATTGATCTCTACAAATCGTAGTCATCAAAATCATCATTAACATCAACATCATCAATCATTATCATTAACATCACCGTATATGGGCCTATGCCCGTATTTGTCCACTGCACTTTTATTTTAGTCCCATACTTAGCTATCTTGTGATGCCATAGTCAAGCAGCAGACATGTTTCTCTGTTCCACTTATGGCAATAATTCAGCAATAAAATGAACTTAGTTTCAAAAAGTATTTCACTACAAGTTGACAGATCAGAGTGATAGAGAGGACCAGCCATCTACACGGCTATGAAAACGAAGTCACTAACTCTTGATACCCATGGCTGCTGCCTCTCTGCTCTACGTTAACAGACTGCTCTTGTTCTTCTAACTGAAATTCTATATGACTCACCGGCCGCATGAACAACCAAACCGAGTGTAGCAGTAATTCGATTACGACTGGATGAGTCTGAAGACAGAAAGATAGCATAAAAATCAATGACAATACATTTTTCATTAGCCCATGAGGTTCTACAACTCGAAGATGACCAAGAATGATGATGTTATGCTAGACTTATTCAAAACCTGTATTATCAGTCCAATAATGCTAGCAGCATTAATCAATTCTTGATAATGTTAGTAATGGTCCAAAGACCAAAATATACATTAGCGTAGAAAATATTCCCAAAAATCGTATATCGTTTCAATAACTAAATCTAAAACCATGATCATTATAATAACTATGATAATCTGCCTGATAATCATTCTAAAGACCATGATATAACCCAATATCATTTTAAAAACCACGATGCAACAAACCGGCAAACATTTTCACAAACACGCATGTAAGTAATTTTAACACTCATAATTTATTTGCTTATTTATTCCGTACTCTCAACTGATCATGATCATACAACATTCTACCAACACTTTAACTCACAACGTTCATAACAATGACTACGATCATGCTTCGCTTATTTGCCTCACCTCCTGACGTTCGTGAGTGAATGCTTCCACCGATCTGATCGACAAGGAGCATAAACACGAAACCAAGAACGAGAGCCACTCCGATCCAACTGTGCAGTTCGGTTCCATGATCGTGATCATGATCATGGGCATCATGAGCGTCTTCTCCAATCTTGTCAGCTGCTAAAGCATCATTGGCAGCAGCTTTCAGTGTACGACTTAAAGTTTCTGCACCCTTTGCAACCGGATGGTGAGCTGCAAATAATCCAAATATTAATTGAAATAGAACATATAATTTTTATCTGAAGCAAAAAATCAAATGGTGATATCGATATTAATATTATCTTGGCAAAAAAACAAGAAATTAATGATAATAAAATCTAATTACAGATAAAAATTAGAAATAATAAGTAAACATGATAATATGGCAAAAAGCAACGAAAACATATAAATCTTGTGCACTTTTAGCAGCTGGATAGTGAGTGAGCTTTAAGCCATCTAAGAAATAATAATTAATTCAAGTTTAATTTTAAAAATGCATACAAGCAATAATAAATATAATAATGTGACCCAATATAGTGAAAACAATCAGACAGAACCCAAGAAAGTAATTAATAATATTTGGTACTTGTCGGTTAATTCACCCCATTTCATTTTTCCAATGGTAATGACTTCCCCACGTGAAATTAATTCACCCCATTCAACTGGTGTCGAAAACACAGCACGATATGGCTGGGTACTGTTGAATTAACGCAATTAGAAAAATATTGAGATCTTGTGATTCATTCTTAAAGTCAGTCACTGTTTTTTTTCCATCAGTAGCATATAGCAGGCAAGCTTATAGAATCGGGGACTCAAATAGATAATGCGTAAGTTTACGCCAACAATTCGCCTTATAAACGACATAATTTATCCCGTGTATATTCCAGGTCAACCAATGACAGTTTGGTAATTAGAAAACATGGACGACACTATAATCCTAACCCTGATCCTAACCGACCCTCACGACGCGTAACAACGACGCATCAGTTGAACCTAACCGACATAGGCCTATAGATTATGGAACTTTACGTTGTGAGGGTCGGTTAGGGTCAGGGTTAGGGTCGGTGTCGCCCGATAGCGCATTGGATAACATCTGGCGTTGAGAGCGAGAGGTACCGAGTACGAGCCCCCGTTGGGCGGACATGCTTTGTAGGCTGCTATTAGCGCCGTTGTATTGCAGGCTGTTCTGTTAGTAGTTAAGATTGTTTCAATTGCATAACATGTAAATGTACAGCGCAGTGCGTTTGTCAGGCGCTTAATAAAGAAAAAGATATTATTATTATTATTAGAAGACAGGTAAAGGCTACGACATAATGCATCTTGTGAAACAGTTACAAAATGGATGGAATTGTTCGGATATCACGTCAGCACTAGGACGGTGTATGAACAGGCAAGGTAGACGCTAGAATTAAATGGGGTGAATTAACCGACAAGGTAGACGAGAAAATGAAATGGGGTGAATTAACCGACAAGTACCTAATATTTTTACCTACGAAAACAGTTACCCAAGAAATTAATTATAAATAAAATCTTAATACTAATACACATATAATCAACATGGCGAAAACAATGAAAATTGCAATGTTCCATAAAAATGAACTCAAGAAAACAATCATCATAATTAAAATTCTAATATGTAAAATTTGACGATAAAAAATACCAAATAGGTACCATGTTCTGGAGGGAAAAGTAAGGCGTGTACACCCTCAGGGATGATCACTGCTAGGGCGGTACCCACAAGAAGCCCTGCTCCGAGTACTGTAACGAGTTTCAGCTTTTCCTGAAACACACAAATAACACAGGCAGGTCGTGATGTTTTGAATGATCCAAACAATTTATATATTCAGTCCAGAAATACGACTAATCGATATTCTAAATCTGGACAGTGCTGCCAGTCGTCGGCAAATCATGTACCACACCACCCAAAATGGGTACCTCTTTTTTATCCCAGAAATCTTAACCGAAACGATTCAGGTTAACGAAATTTCAAGCCGATCGTATCATCCGTCAGTAGCCAGTCCAACCATTACACATAACAAGGGAGTATAGACTAACCTCGGACATTGTGAACGCTAAAGGTACGGATCCGGCTAAATAGCAGCCTATCAGCATTGCCAGAGACAACAAAATAAGCGTCCACGTTTCGTCCATGGCCAATGATAATATTTTTTTTACAATTTGACCGAAAAAATCACACTTAATCACCGACCAGTTGCAATATTGTTTATTGTTATATATTAAGGAAATTAGTCGCTTGGTGGCGCCACCGATTTCCTGTCACGTCAAGCACTAAGACCAATCATTTATTGAGAATGAAGGAGGAACGAATGATTTCTATGAATGTGTGGATTTCTAGGTCGCGGTGGATTAACCTAATCAGGCTAATCTAATCTATTCAACAGGACCTGGTGTCCTGTTGCCAGTTAGCCAAGATGGACGTTCAAGGATTTAATGCATTCATAAACCCAACGGTTTTCAAATCATCAAGTTCGATCGTTAATATGTCTTCTTTTAAATGTAGGCTAAATCTTTTAAATGTAGCCTAGGCCTAATTTCTGGAACGATCTACCGCCTTAATTCCGCACTTTTCGGTTCCTCCACTAGCATCGCCAATGATCCACCATCGTCTGCCTCAGGCTCCTCTATCCATCACCCCAAGGCTTCCACTCAAGACTAAAGTCTCTCCTTTTCAATAACTCTTAGTTTTCCACTCTTTCCACTCAAGACTAAAGTCTCTCCTTTTCAATAACTCTTAGTTACCCTGACTCACCTGATCCTGTACCTTCCAATCCTCGACCTAAAAGACACCCACCTTAACATCTGCTGTGCATGCCTTCTCTGATCCTCTAGAAACCGCGGACTCGGACCTCCCTCGCACCAGGGCCTACTACGTATGGGGGGATGGAAGCAGACTGCTTCCAATTTGTGCCAGGGGGGAAAAGTTCCCCCCCTAGTGAAATGGATGTTGCTGTACAACTGACAATACTCACTCAACTGTCAACTGTTGCAATGCATTGGAACATAGTTAAACCTGGGACTATTATTACTGACGGGATACGCAGCGGCAATAATTATGTCAGCCAATCAGAGATCGTCTTTTCTGAAACATCGCGGGCGATGTATGTGACCATCTATTTTTAGATTACACTGTCATCCGGGCACTCAGCAGGATAAATACTCTCGACGGAGCAAACGCAAACAAAGCCAAATAAATCATTCTCGACGTTGTTTTAGTAATTTACAAGATACATACGTTGCAAATATTTTTATTGAATTAAGTCGCTTAATTTCGTTTCGTAACGACAATCGTCCAGAAAAGAAACGGGACTAAAACTGATCTGACCTGCAAAGGTCCCGGTTGTAAAATCAGAGTCACAGACATAATCTAGGGCAATGACCCAATTTT
>JACEVL010001299.1:42500-85940 GCA_020284085.1 Aporrectodea caliginosa | reverse complement strand
TTGACGAAACGTCCACTTGACGAACAGTCCTTGACGAACAGTCCGTTGACGAATCGTCCTTTGACGAAACGTCCGCATACCAAATAATTATACCAAGTTAACAGCCGCAGTTTATATGAATTCTGATGACTACTTAATTACTGGTCCTTTGAATATAGTTTAAAAAAGTCATTTTGGTAAATCGTTCCCACCTTGACTCTTTGTAAAAGGATGAAGCAGAAGGTGTGCCTCCTTCCTCCTTTCCTCCAACTTCGTCCAAGCTGTCATACTGGGGCCGCAGCCTTTGGACGTCCTTCGCCGGTGTCACGAAATAGTATCCCCCATACATGAGTATCCCCTTAGCGAAATGAAGTTTGCGGTTTAGTTTGCATTTTTGGCGGTTTCAAAGTGTATTCAGTCGTACTGTTTGAATTTATTGTACACATAAAATATTTTAAGTTGCGTATCTTTAATTTGTACGTCGACCTGAAATTAATTTACTTCGTTTTTGGTCATTTTGATTGGATTATCGTCTTGGCTATCGTGATGCGTATGACGATGGGGGATAGAATGGTATATATCCCCCGGATACTCTAAACCCGTTTATTCCATCCGGGGGATACGCTTTAGGGGGATAGAATATCTCGGGACACCGCCTCCAGTTGAAGTCACATGCTAAGTCTTGTGAATTGAACCTTTTCCCACAAATTTTAATAAAACATTTCACTGATGATTTACTGTCGCTCTTGCATATGATCTGTAACACCTCTCTGGGTCAGGGATTACTTCCGGCTCTTCGTGCATAAGTCTTACTCTAGAGAAGTCGGGACGGTGGCGCCCCTGGCGACCAAGCGCTCCGTCATGAGGCAGCGAACATAGGGGTTTCACTACGATGAAAGCAGGCTCAGGATTTTAACCCTGTCAATATTATTTATTAAGACTTAGGCTTATTCATAGCATAAGTTACACGGAGCTTCCGTGACAATCGGTGACTTCTTAATGCAGACACAGTTGCTGAATCGTCTAATTTATTCATATCGTCAACTAAAAAAGGTTCTACAGATTATCGTCTGTGGTCGTCTATGACCTCCTCCAAAGAGGAAGGCCGGAAGGTGTTCACCATAGGCTCCCTGGGTTTCACGTTCACCACGACAGAAAAAATTTGACTCTAGGGCATCTACAGGTTGATTGACATGAAGCTGCATGGTAGACTTGGGTTCACTTGGGGTAACATAATTTCCTGTCTTAGTTGGCGCTCCATAAATTGATGCAGAATAATTCTTTGACTCTCTTGACATTGAACAATGTGGAACAACGCATCATTTAGCTCTATTGAGTTTACATTAGCTAGCGATGAATCAGCCATTCTGTTGCAGGTCAAAATGAAAAGCATCGGGGTAGATTTGAAAAGTCTAAATCTGAAGAGACCACGGAGACAGTATTATAATATGTTAGATATATATATATATTTATATATATATATATATATATATATATATATATCTAACATATTATATATATATATATATATATCAGTTGTATTGGAACAGGAATATCAGACAATGACGTCAATTGAGTTGGATTAAACGTACACCACAGAAGACGAAGTGGAGCTTTATTCAGAGGAGGCGATGACGTTTAAAAGTGGAGATAAAATGGAGACCATTCCTCCGGAAAATATCGGGTGACTATTATATTATCTTCTACAGCAGACAACTGAGGTTTAATTAAATCGGTAATTCACTAATTTATAGCACATTAAGAGTTATTCTCTAAAGTAGGCCTATTACTGAATTAGTCTCATGTTCATAATCGTAGTGTGTAATTGGGCCCTTCTTTTTGGAATCACCTCCCCCCACAAATTCGGGCTGAGATTTTGGCAGGTGGTTCATCCACTTCGGTCCGTTGCTTGAAACTCTTTTTGTTTCCTCGGAGTGATCACGCTGGAAGCGCCTCTGAATGGTCATTAGGCCAACTGTTAGAGGCGCTTTATAAATGCCCAGATACAATACAATACGTAAATTAAGGATTTAATGTTGAAATGCAATCATAAGACACGGTTGGGTAGCAGGTGCATCGAAATCGTATCCAAGCTTCAACAGAAATATTGTTCAACTCCAGAACGATT
Organism: Aporrectodea caliginosa; assembly: GCA_020284085.1. NCBI lineage: Eukaryota > Metazoa > Annelida > Clitellata > Crassiclitellata > Lumbricidae > Aporrectodea > Aporrectodea caliginosa. The sequence goes on along the minus strand of JACEVL010001299.1, from coordinate 83,833 downwards.
TCTATATGCAATTTGTATTTCGAAATAATTATGGAAAAAATGACGAGAAAATTATTTTCCTAAAAGCATGGGTAATATTTTTAACGTTTGGCGTTTCTTTGCAGAGACAGCGTCAGATGGTGGAATGGGAAGCATTTTAACAGTGGAAAGATCGTATTCATACCAAGAAATCACGTTGTAATTGGTAAGTCCCAGAGTTATAAGTTGAGCAATTCCTCAGGCAACTTTAGCTCCATGTTTTATTAAATGGTGGCTTTGATGAAAGCATACTTTTCGAAAGCAGTAAATCGGTATGACAACGTTAGGCATACGAATATTCTGTTCTGAATACATGAACTTGGCAATTTGCTTCATAAGTTTACAATTACAAGCTGGTAATCAACTCATCTTCTGAATACCAGGTCAAAGGTAAGCAAATTAGTCTGATCTAATGGACTCTATTATGTTATTATCCGAATGCAAGGTGTTGACGGCCTTTTCAATTGAAATCATAGTCAAAATCACAATCCGCAGAGAGGCCCGATTTAAGTCAATCAAAATCTGGCCGACAGTTCAGATAAACGAAAAGTCAAAGCTCCGGGAGGTATGCAAATTTAAACATGGGTCTTCAATTTAGCTCCGATAGTTAGACTTAGCGTCAAGCGGCAAAATTGGTCGCTTGACGGCGCTGTGACTCTTGCCAACTAAATCACTCTGATACTCTTAGAGACTTAGACTATTGTTATCCAATATGCACTTACATATTATGAATGTATGTATTTCTGGATGTATGCAATATGCATGTATGTATGTATGTATGTATGTATGCATGTATGTATGAATGTATGTATGTATGTATGTATGTATGTGTGTGTATGTATGCATGCATGTATGTATGTATGTATGTATGTATGTATGTATGTATGTATGTATTTATGTATGTATGATTGTATGTATGTATGTATGTTAGGGTGCCCGTTAAAAATGAACTTCTGAATTTCTTCTGTGGTACCCTCCAATTTGTTGTCTATCATGAGAGAAGTTCATGGTAATTTTTCTAGAATTTTGGATGCATATTTAAAGGTCGCTCAACACCTGTAAAGTTAACAACTTACTATCCGACAGTATGTTATTCTCACTTATTTCTCAGTTATTTATAACTTAAGTCTTTCTGATACAATATCAACAAAGTACTGTCAAATGTTTATCAGGGACTACACTTTTAACAAAATATATAACAAAGTTGATGCAGCAATCTTTTTGAAAAGCCATTTACTAGTCATAAGTGACCTTAGTTGTCCTACTCTAATACTGTGGAACATCATCGCCGACAAGCAGCAACTTCTAGCTCTGTGGCTTGAGACCTACATCAGTTTCACAGTTCGCTCTGCTCGGTCATTTACCACTGCCAAACTGTTGGCATATTTCTTGTTTAGCTGGAAATCTTCAAGGGTCTGCAACCTGTCAGGATTTTCTTATGCGAGGAAGTCAGCATTCAACCCAAGTGTGTGTTTGGATGACATGGTACTGTTTGTGACAAAGTCGTAAAGTTCCCCTTCAGGAATGGTACCGGTACATGTACGTGGTTTCATCTGGATTCATCAGTGTCTTGTTTCTTTAAAGTGCTGGTCTTCTTTCTTTTGTTGCTGCTACTGCTTGTCAGGCCCAGATGATGGACCAAAACAGTGTTTGAACACATCTCTGACCACAATTTCGTGGACATGGTGTCGACTTGTCAGGTACAACAGATTCTTGCCAAGCCTGGTGTGTATCACACCACAATCTCCACGTTGTATGCCAGTATTGGAAGCTGCGGTGTCGAAGAACATGGCCCTGAGCTGACTATCCCCCATTCTTGCACCATTGTTACAACAGCATTGCTTTAGCTGCTTCACCCGTACCATTTGGAAGTTTCGGCACACCGAGAAGCTGCTACAAATGCAAACCTGATACCAAGACTGGTAACTGGTCAACCTGGTCACTTCCTGTAATATCCGGCAACATCTCGCCGTACAAGTGCACAACTAGAGGCAAGGACGGATCAAATGTGAGTTTTCCAGCTTGGGCCCATGTTCACGAAACTTAAGTCTCGCTTTTCTGATTGACTCAGGATTGACAGTGAACCTAGAAATGCCGTGTCCAAGGCTTCTTGCAGTCTCAGCCAGAGTAAATGTTGCAGTGGGGTTGCTGACATTGGCTCGATCGAATGCAGCACTTTAACTCTCTTATGACAATAGGCACAGAACCCCGTTTGGTAATTCTTGGAGAGCAGCGTTGTTCTAAATTAGACTCAACTTCAGCTGCCATAGTGGTTAATTCTTCTTCTGAAGTCAATTCATCATCTGCCGAAGTGTGATATTCTCTCTTTTTCTTTCTTTTCCTTTACTTCTGAGATATTCCTCACGCTTCAGCAGCTTTACCCTTCTGTCCTCCGTTCTAGCTAATGTTGTGTCCACGCTACCCTCATAGCCTATGCATGGCCCGCAATGGTCATCTAAGAAAAACCTGTAGGCCTATTCATTCATTCATTCATTCAGGAGATTTATATAGCATCTCTTCAATGGAACTACTCAGAGGTGCTCCCGACTCCAACACGGCCAAAAAGAACAGTTTTCAGGTTAATATAGAATAAGTCAGAGAGCGTTCTGGGAAGCAGACGCAATTCCAAGGGCAGCCCATTCCAGACGGTCGGGCCCACCACTTAATAAATCAGTATTCAGCAATGGTAATCATTGAAATGGCATCTGCAAGTGCTACATCAAACAGTTTTTGCATCAATCAGACCAAATAAATTAATAAATCAGTATGTAACAAGTATAATGGTCAAACAAATGCAGTAGACAACGAATCTAGAATAGGCACGAAAGATCGCTATAATAGCAGAAACTTTATTCATGTTGAGCTACCAGTAAACGTTAACATAAAATTCTGAAATTTTGCACTGTTGTTTTACTTAATAGGTGTAACAACTTCAGGGGTACCACATAAAAAATTATAAACTTAAAATTTTTGCATTGGTCTAACGGGCACCCTAATGTATGTATGTATGTAAGTACTTGTATGTATGTATGTATGTATGTATGTATGTATGTATGTATGTATGTATGTATGTATGTATGTATGTATGTATGTTAGGGTGGTTCTAAAAAATAAAAGTTGTTATTTCTTTTATGGTACCCTCTCAATCTGTTACCTTGCCTTAGTAGTAAATAAGTCCAAAATTTTATCTTGATTGATTGATATTTAGAGGTCGCTCAGTGCTCGTGACTTTTCTCTATATACAAGAATCACAATAATATTGCTATTCATAGGCTAATGCCGAAAAATAAACAAGCTAGCTCATAAAATATTAACAAAGACTTTTTAAACTATAGAAACAAACTGGACAATGTAGACTGTAAGATTCTGAGTGAGAAACAGATCAACTGAATATTGATATAAAGTTAATAATTTAGTCTTAAAGTAATAGAAAGTTGCTGCAAAGACAGCCATTTACTAAACAATATCTGCGTAACAGATTTAGAGAGTTTTTGTTTGCTGGAGTCCCATAAGTAGCACAGACTTCTTTGCCTCAGGGAACTGAGCTCTGTGCTCAGATACAACCTGCAATAGGTATTGTTTTTGCTCCTCATTTTTTGTGATTGAAGAATTGAATTCTTGGATGAGTTTTACACCCCGCTCAGCATTGTCGTTAACAACCCTGAGATTCTGTGCGCAATGTTTCGCCTTCTGGAAGTTCTCATTTTCTTCCCATTGCTCAGTATCAATCTGAGTTAGGAACTTGCTCGGCAGTTCAAGTATCTCAAAGAAGTTGAGAGTATTGACCGTCACAAAATCTTCGAGCTGCTTGCTGTCAATACTGCTCACTTGCATTTTAATGCGTTTCGGCGGCTCGTTTGGTCCTGAATTTTGAAGTGCCTTGACCATCTTTCGCTTTACTCTATGGTCGATGGCAGGGTCAAAAAAGGCCAAGGCTACCATCTCCTCACTCAAATACCACAAGTGCCTGGAAAGAGCATTGGTGGCTGCTGTAGAAATGACGTCATTTATCTCCTTGTACTTCAAGAGAGACTTCAGAAGTCGAAGGTCATTGGAAGGAGCTGTAATCGGGTTGGGACAAGAAATCCATGCTTCTGTGTATGCCAGACTAGCAAACAGACTGATGTCTCTAAGTGACTGTTCTTCCCGGGCTGTAAGTCGGAATTGTTCTCTGAACATCCAGGCTTTGATGGAATACAATATCTTTGCCATCCATCTGGACTGATGTATTGCACCGGGTGCCATCAATCGGATTCCACGTGGAGGAATTTCACCAAGAAAGATAACAGTAAGTTCAAGTAGTTCACGGTAGTCATCTCGAGGTTGGTTGCTAAATTGCAAAGCGTTTTTGGCAAATTCAACTGCATCAAGTCTAAGTTTACTGTGTGCTGCCAGAATTTCTGAACAGTTCGGATCTTGAAGTGCTGTCTTGAAATTATTCGCATCTATATGTGGCCAGTTCTCACGGAACCGCTTAAAAATTGAAATGCCTGGACCACTTGATGGTCCAAATGAGTGCTTAAAAACATCACTAAGTATGACTTCGTGCACATGGTGCCAACAAGCAAGATGCAGTAGGTCTTTTTCAAGTTTAGTCTCGATCAGAGAACATGCGCCTGCTCGACATCCTGTGTTTCGATGCCGTAGTATCGAAGCACATCGCTTTGACCCTGTCTGCCAACCCCCAATCATTCAACACACTCACAACAGCTTGACTGGTTTCTTCACCTGTGCCATGATTTAACTTCGGCACTCCAAGTAGTTGATCCAGTTCATATCCTGAGACCAGTACTGGCAATCTATCAACCGACTCTCTTCCGGTAATATCAGGAAGGATCTTTCCATCCCAATGTACAGTTACAGGTACTGGTACATCTCGCCGACTAAATTCGAGTTTAACTCTGCCAGCAATCTTACTGCGGTGTGCAATCCTGGCTCTACGAATGGAGGCTCGATTGATTGCAAACTCAGCAACGTCATGTCCCAGGCTTTGTGCTGTCGCTGCAAGCCAATACGTAGCAACTCGGTCACTCACATTTGTGCGGTCGAGAGCTGAAGCTAACTCCGGTGAAATTATGTTTGAAGGCCTTCGCTTCTTCATGGTATAGGGCTTTGAGCAGCTATCAGCATTAAACTCTGCATCAGTGCCATCATCATCATTATCAGCAGAGGTGTTACTGTCTGTCTCTGCATTAGACAGAAGCATTGAAGATGACGAGGCAGCGTAACAGTTTTTCTTGCGCTCTTCCTCCAGGTGACGTAGTTTCTCTTCCGCCTTCTTCCTATTCTGGGCGCGGTCTTGTTTGCCGACTAATAATTTGTCCTCTCCGGTCATGTAACCTTTCCGATCAGTACGCTGATAAGTTAAGAATAAGCGATCTTCTGGAATTTTAATGAGAGTCATGGCATCGGCATGCGCTATGTCAAACAGTTGATCAGTGTCAGCATGAAAAGCAGTTTCATTTCTCATTTGAGTTGTGGTCCCTCGTTTTGAGTTCTTCTTCAGTTTGCTCCATGAGTCAAACATTTGCTCCAGTTTCTCAATAGCATTTCTCTCTACGGTTGTTGGAATATGAGCCATATTCCATAACTGCAAAACTTCCCTGACAGTAAACCTTGCACTGTCTCTAACCGTCTTCTTCAAAACCTTGTGGTGATGAAAGAACACCAACAAAACCTGGCGTGATGTTGGAAGTTTCATCCCAGGTAACTTGTTAGCAACGTGGCCAACAAGCCACACTTCGGTTGCGCTACGCGTCTGAATTTCTTTCTTTTTTGCATTAAGCGTACTTGCCACTAAAATTAATGAACAATAGAGTTAAAACCAAATAGCTGAAAATGGATCCAAAAAATGCTTGAATTAATAATTTCATATTTATTATTTAATTAGCAATCTATATTCGGCAAGCATTTAGTATCGGGGTGTGTGTATTTTCTCCCGTCATTTTAGACGTCTTGAGAGTCGGTTAGGTTAAGGTTACGCGTCGTGAGAGTCGGTTAGGGTCAGGGTTGTCTGTAGAAAACATCGTTCCTTCTGCGCAGCATGCCAAAAGATGCCGTCCGACGGTCCGACGCCCGTAAACTTACGCACCCCGATACTAAATGCTTGCCCTATATTGCACAAACTAGCGCTGCAATCATTATGATTGTGACACTTACTTGTAAGAAGACTAGAAGATGTATCTAACTTTGGACAAAAGGTTAAATTATTTAATAACGTGTCTTAAAATTCAAAAGAACTTTCATTCTGCAACAAAAAGGCGGCAACAGGAAGTGACGTAAATCAACAAATTAAATAAGTAAGTAAATTAAATTAAATTGTATGTAAGTAAATTGAATTAAATTGTTATGTAAGTAAATTATATTACATTGTTAGAAGAATAGAAGAGGTGATTAACTTTGGAAAGTTGACTTTGTTGAGCGACCTCTAAACTTTTTTCAATTTCAATAATATTTGGCAGGAATCATTGTTATGTGAAGTAACTCGAAAGGCCCGCCTCTTTGCGTCGTCTCAGGATTGACCCCACTGATGGGACCAATGTGAAGAAAACGGGGCTCTACGGCGTCTTCCACTTCTCTCAGGATGGCGAGGGAAGGCGCGTGTCGCTCAGGATGGGAGCGTAGGTAGGACCTCCGTCGTTTATCGAAGGGTTTCGCGTCTGCCAGTCGATGAGCCGTAGCAAGCAATGTCAAACCGAAGGATCAACACCAAGAAGTTAAAATAACGATCTTTATTCACGTCACAGACGTATCACGTCATCAAAGTCACTCTCACACTCGAACACACAGAACACAATCAACTACTACTCATAACCAAAGAACGACCAACCTTAACTACACAGAAGCGCTCCTATTTATAGCCAACCCAACCAATCAGCGGAGCCCTCCAGAGGCCAAGCGCTATGGGGGCGGAGCCTAAAAGAGGCCAAGGGCTAGAGGCCAAGCGCTAAGGAGGCGGAGCCTAAAAGAGGCCAAGCGCTAAGGAGGCGGAGCCTAAAAGAGGCCGAGCGCTAGAGGCCGAAGCCTAGAGGCCAAGGGCTAGAGGCCAAGGCTAGAGAGGCCAAGGGCTAGAGGCCAAGGCTAGAGAGACCAAGGGCTAGAGGCCAAGGGCTAGAGAGGCCAAGGGCTAGAGGCCAAGGGCTAGAGGCCGAAGCCTAGAGGCCAAGGGCTAGAGAGGCCAAGGGCTAGAGGCCGAAGCCTAGAGGCCAAGGCTAAGGAGGCCGACTCGGGAAACCACCCGGGCGCCACAGTTACATGAAGCATAACAAAATAAAAGGGTACCATCATACATTTTGATAACTTTATTCTTTTACTCAGCTTTGAGAACCGCCCTAAATGTATGTATGTATGTATGTATGTATGTATGTATGTATGTATGTATGTATGTATGTATGTATGTATGTATGTATGTATGTATGTATGTATGTATGTATGTATGTATGTATGTATGTATGTATTAGACTGGTCCACAAAATTAAAAGTTGGAAATACATTGCTCCACAAGGCTGCCCTTGTTACACATGAAAACATGAGTCTTTATGAAACATTTTGGAAAGATTTGACTATGTTTTTCGACTTTTTGCCATAATCATATTATAGTATGAACTTGTCAAAAAACATGTATAATTTTGATTTTTTTCAAATCGGTTATAAATTATTTTCAAGTCAGTTATTATTTTGAAAAATAAACAGACCAATTTAGAAATATTATATACTGCAGTGTTACTGCTTAGTCAGGCTGCATTACGTTTGTAATAAAATATAATTTTCGATAATTAAAGAAGTAATCAAGTCTGCATAAATCCCGTCATTGAAGTGCTGGAAAACCCGCAACCTACTATTATTTCATTTTGCCTTTGTTGGAACAGAAAATTTTGTCCGATGACTGGAGACAAGTTGCACCAAGTATTGTTTCTGTGACTCATCCTTAGTATATCATTGTAAGAATGGATCAGAGCCACTCCACGTTCTGCGCAGTCATTGACGACCATCAACAGTTTGACATTATTTTGCCTTCATCGACTGGGAAGTAGGGTCCAGTGGTCAGGGAGTAAAGGACTTTGATAGGAAGGCTGTGGGTTGTTCTTGACCCTGGATGGTAAAAAGATCAAGCAGTTTTAAAGATCTCCTTGTGACATACTCTTCCAGTGGAGTCTGGTGGTCGAAGGATTTCCTGTCCAGACGCTACATGGATATCGGATTAGGTGGATAAATAGGCCTAAGATTGTATTACCAGAGCAGCCTCGATGTCTTCAGTGACACGCTTCGAAGAAATAGCGGAGATGATGACTGAAAGAGTTAATTAAATCGAACTCAAACTGTAACTCCTTGAATCAGCACAAATAATTATGTGTTCATACAACTTCCACAGTTTGCGAACACCCGAATCCACACACTGTGCGGGGATTCTAGCTATCTCCCGAATTACCAACGCAGCGACTATTGTTGCTTTCGTGGCCTCACCAACTGTTAGCCTATTCTGGTAATGAAATATGAAATTCCTCAGGATTGCCCAATTTTTCAAGAGTCCAGACCCAACAAAGTGTTTGTCAGGCATCCCTAACAGACAACATTGTGAGGAACTCCTTGTTGATGCCAGTTTCACCATAGCTGCCGTTTTGTAACGTACGAGCTTTTATTGCAGTAAGTGAAAAAACATGTGCTGTAAGCTTATTTCATATTCAAGGCTGGCTTCACAAACGAAAAAAGTACTCGAATCACGCTAAATTAGCAGCATACAGAGCAATATTGAACAATACAATTGTAGGATATGAAACGAATTGTGATGAAATGGTGGCATGCAAAATTTAAAAATTAGTTATAAGCCAACAACCGTTTATCTATCAAAAAGAACTTGAAGTAAGTGTTTTATTTGTAAATAAGCTTATTATTCTTTTAGTTACTTAAATACAGTTGGCATATTGATCATGATTTAGAAAGATGGTGCTTGGTGTTCATGGGTGCTTATTTTAATTCATAATGAAGCTATTAACGCGTCAGATGCGCAATTTTTGCAATTTCTACAAAAGTGTCAAAACCTAGCGACCTCTAAACATGCTCAGATCTCTTCAATTTTTTCAACACAGAGTCTTCTAGTCAAGTGTAACAAGGGCAGCCTTGTGGAGCAGCATATTTTGAAAAAATCTATTTCCCCAAGTAAGTTTGGACCAGTCTGGTATGTATGTATGTTGATGAATGGATGTATACAAATGTATATATTATATGCATGTATGACTGTATGTATGCAAAGTCCATGCGTGTCTGAACATATCATATGAATAGCAAAATTTGCAGTACACACGAATATTCATCAAATAATAAGATAAATATAGTACAAATAAAGTTTCTGGAGTTTGTATCTTTAAACAGAAAAAGACGAGCAACCCTTGAAGACAACGGTAGGATTGTGAAACTATTTTCTTATCTATTCTTTTAGCAAATATGACACCGGCGTAAAACATTTTCACGAAATCATCATCTGTTTCACACGAAATATTTCGGGACTTCATTTCATGTTCTGGTGGAAAGACATCGAAAGGTTTTCTCCGTGACTTTGCCATTATTTGTGTTCGAAAGTTCATAATTAGGCCTATAGCAATGACATCTTACTATAATATAAGTTTAGCATGATTCATTTTTTGTGCTTTTCGGCTTGGAATAGAGAAGGTAATTACAAATAATGAAATCAATATGTTTTAGTATTTGAGTAGGCTATCTGAAAGCTTATCATTAACTTGCCAGTTCCAGGTTGAAGTCTGTGAATTTGTTTATTTGTTCAAATTAAGCTTGTAGTAATTAGTTCTCGACTTTCCACTAAAGCTGCCACAATTTTTAAAGATTTCATTAGTAACTCCTCTTTGTTTTTTGCGTGGATGAGACCAAATAACAAATTCGATTGGTTTTGAAAATTGCAGCCCAGAGTTAACACGTTATCGAGCCGTTTAACCGAAGGGGAGCAGGACAATACCCCCGGACAAAACCCCGGACAAAACCCCCCGGTATAAAACCCACCCACCAGCTCCAAATTGAAGAGGTGTTAAATAATCTAGCAAGTAACTGAAAAGGTGTTAAAGGGTAGGTAGAGCCTAGAGATTCTGATCAACAGCACATTGAAGAGGTGCTAATTAATCAAGTAAATAATGAGGGTAGGTAGAGCCTAGAGATTCTGATCAACAGCCCGGTAGAAAACCCCCCCACCAGCTCCTTAATCAGGTGTTAATTAATGTAACAAGAGCAGAGCCTAGACAGCTAATTCCAGTAGTCAGGGTAGGTAGAGCTATGAAGACCGTCTGAGTATAAGGGGCAGTGAAAATTTCATAGACAGTACAGTATTTGAAAAACTTTAGACAGAAAGCAGGCATGGAGTTTGTAGTATCATATAAGAGAAAACGTAAAGTTATATATAACGGCTACGTTTTTGTAAAGCAGAAACAGTTAGCTAATGGTATTACATCGTACGAGTGTGAGAAGCGCAGACAAAATAAAGAGAAACAAAGCTAACATATTGTCGAAATATGTTAGCTTGAAAAAAATGTCCAAACAATACACATGTCATTGCATCATTACTTGCAGTATGAAGTAACCGCTTGCTTGAAATCTTTTTAGACTATCTAGTCAATATTTTATTGTCAAAAGTTGTGAGTGGGGGTTTTGTCCGGGGGGTTTTATACCGGGGGGTTTTGTCCGGGGGCTTTTGTCCGGGGGTATTGTCCTTTCTAACCGAAGTTGTACGCATGGTTGATATGTTATTCTATCTTTTATCTTCTAATCTCTAGCGGTGAGATTCTTTAATTTTGAAATAATTATGAGCATTCGAATTTAATGTCGATAATAGTGCGTGATGGATTATGCCTAGAAGTTTTTAATACACTATTTTTCGTATTTCTTTACGAACACAAGTTTTTCTAGTTAACCAGCAATATGTAGAAGTTATCAATATTTTAGTATCAGTATACTGTAAAACGTTACTAAAAACTACGAAAATTACGAGCCACTGAGTATGCCAAGACAAAAGTTGCAAAAAGGTTGCTTTCTGACACTGAACAATCATAATTATCGCCATTGAAAGAGGCATAAAAGACTGTCTTCTCTTTCTAATCATTACAGTATACTGAAAACATTGATGAGAAGGGAATCAATTATGAGTTAATGCGTTAATATTTTATGCATATGAAGCCATTGATAGTTTGCTTTTTCAGCTGAATAATCTTCCGCTAGAGTTGTTGGACATCATCTTAGAAAAGTCGCTTCTGCGTTGGAGACTGAATTCTTCATCACACCAGAGAGACGAAGATGTCATCAAAGCTTTGGTTTCAGTCGACTTTTGTTGGTTTCAACGAATAACAAAACGAAGATTTAAGAAAAGGATTTGGCATCGACTGGAAGGTAACTTGATTTTCTAACATTGTTATTCAAAGAAATTGTAAATTATATGGCACAGTTTTTCCATCGAACAAAATTGCGAGGACAGCGTTCAAATCATTTAATGTAGAACAGTGATATATTTGGCTATGTATCAAGCATAGGCCTACTCAAAAAGTAGTACTCTTAAATGCAGAATTACACACGCTGCATCTGTTACTTGTTGTCATCTGATCAGTCTGCATTGTTAATCTGTTTTTAATGCTTTTATAGTAATTCCTAGCATTGTATGCCTGAAGTTCAAATATATAATTTAAACAAGATCAACAACCTTAAAAGATATTTATCTATAGCATATTTAGCACAACTTAGAGACCTCAGCACTGACCACTTGCGACGCAAACAGAGATTCTCCAGTTAGCAAATTGACGGTTTGCTGATATTAGGCCTAGGCAAGAAGCAGACACTATATATCGGCTGATTTAAATACCATTGCCCTGTTCCAGCGGCTATTCTCGATTGCTATCTAATCTGCCTTCAAAAAGCGTGTTTCCTCTCTCAAAGCGAACATTGAAAGAAGCTCAATGTAGGCCTATTGTAATTGTAGCGTTATCATTTTAGATTTTAGATGATTCAGCTTTGACTTTGCAGAGAAACAATGAAGGATAGTTCTTATAACAAAGGCAATCAAAATGTTTAAAAGCATGAATCTAAATTAGCATCTTTGAACCATTTTGCCTAAAATGGTAAAGACTTATTGGAAATGTTTGACCAAACAGAAAGATCGACTGTGGCTTGGCAACCAATCTATTAGGTATCTTTTAGTTAGGCGCCGGTTCCTTCATTATGCTAGTTTTCAAGTTGAAACATTCTCAACTTAATCACCTCTGTCAAATTCAAAGTCAGTAGGAGCACAGGTTGCTCATGCACCTCGTTAAAGAAAAGTTTCGCTGCTGAAGACATTTGGTAGCGTCTTCTTTTTATTTCTCTTCCATCAGTTTCCCGACGATGAGGCCCTTATGAAGCCTCTCCAGTGTTCATTATTCCGTACTATGCTGCCGATCTTCGTTATGTCTGTACCCCTCTTCTGTAGGTCTTCTTGGATGTTGTCCATCCAGGTCTTCCGTTGCCTTCCCCTGCTCCATCTCCCTCCACGTGACCGTGTAGCGCCGCATTGGGCAGCCTCTCTCCCGCCATCCGTCTCACGTGTCCGTACCATCTAAGTCTTCGTCACCCAATTCTCTCCACCACCGTCTCCTCCGCTCCGAGGTCTTTTCTTGTTTGATCATTCCTTATTTTGTCTCTCCTGCTTCTACCCATGATTCTCCTCAACCACCCATTTCTGTCACCAGTAATCTTCTCTCATCCTCTTTCCTCAGGCACCAGCACTCCGATCCGTATAGTAAACTGTAAACTTTGTAACGTAGCAAAGGTTTTTTGTTCGGTTTAGATTTCTATGGAAAAACGAAGAGAAGATCTGCAATCTTTAGAAACAACAGACATTATTTCTTAGAAAATATTAAAACAAACGACGAGTTTATTGCTTTGCTGTTGTCTCTCAACTGCATAACGGAAGAACAGAGTCACTTCATTAAAAGACAACGTTCAAAACAGGACAAGAACGCAGAACTTTTGCACTTTCTGAGATCCGTCGATCAGACTAAGTATTCGGATTTTATCAGATGTCTTCGACGAACCAGCCAGAAGACAGTGGCAAGGATATTCGAAAACGGAGGAGGTCAGTACTGTTGTAAACTTCTTTCTCATGGCTTATGACTAACGAGCTTTGTTTAATAATTATATAGGCTCTTCATTGTCTGCGAGATTTCGCTTCCACTTAGGTCCTTATACAAATCAGCTATAATAAGTACCATGACCCTACATGATCAGTTGCAAGACTATACAGCGATGGGGTGGAGAGTCATTCGCCCTATTATGCGAAGCTTAGATAACTTAAGTCGATTACGCGTCATGCACCTGGTTGCCTCTTAGGTTTAGCTTAAGAAAACCAGTGTGCGACCGTACGTTGCCTACTGGAATAACGTGAGCATACTGTACGTACGGTACGTTATCGAAAAGAATAACGTATGCGTACGTTAAAAATGTAATTGCAGTTGCACGGTTGCAGAATGAACAAAATACATTTATGGAAATATTGGTGTACATCCATGCAAATGATCGTCTTTTGGATAAAATAAATTATGTGGATTATCAGCAGACAGTAACTGTTGTTGAGTGGAATTATAAGTGTGGTTGCGCTGATAGTAGCAGTGATTACAGTGACACCGAGTCCAATACTGAACAGATGAGTGAGGCACTGAGGCACACGAGAGAATAAATTCATGTTAACGAACGCCAACTTACGGCATAATAACATAGGCCTACGCGTACCGTACGTAGGGTCGCACATTGAAGAAAACTGCTCTTGTTTCCTCGCATTGTAATAGATAAGGCCTAATTATATATTCAATCCGTATTACACCAGGGGATGTATTGTTAGATTTGTAATTTGCTAGCATAGGTACAGTATAAGTTATGATAACTTGCGGAAAAGTCTCTTGATACCAGTATTATAAGACTAGCATTACATAGAAGAAGGCAAAGATATTTGGTTCTTATTTCTAAAACTATTGAAGGTCTAGGTGTTTGCGCATTTGAGACGATTTCACACCTACAAATTGATAACCAATATCTTCTTTTAAACTTTAGTGGTATTCCAGAAAATATGTAGGCCTGTAGTTGCAAACTTTCGGACTCAATATGAAAGTTCTACTTTCACATTTCTGTACATAATCCAATCACTCTAAAACCACAGAACAAAAAGTTTCCTCATTTGAGTTCTTGAATTATAACTGATTTATATAAACTACTCTATAAACTACGCTTTACGATCATTGCGTCTAGGACATTAAATCGACATTAAAATGAAGAATGTTTGGTTTCAGTTGTAATAGAAATCAAATTTAAAAGTCACGGTTCAACTTGTACAACTTCCATGGAGCCACAGTTGCTTCTTGACAGAATCAGCGATCTTCGAAACAGAAGAAAACCAAGATCACATCAGACTGAAAAACTGATCAGTCAACTAAAAGAGAAATGCATAGAAATCCTCAGCTCTGAACTAGACAGACAAATTGTGGTCGTTTGGATCTTGTGTCGTTCACAACCAGCAATTGAAAATATTCAGAAGTTGTACGAATCGAATAAGCTGACAGATGTATTATTTGGTGTTGCAAATATTCCACTATCTACTTCTGAAATTGTTCATCCGAAAATGATAACCGTTGATAGCAATCAATTCAAATACGCAGTCGGTAAGTTCTGATGAAAACACTCATTCAAAGAAACTTAAGACATTATACTCAACATAATTATACAGTGTCGATTAATAGAGTGACTAAGCGCTGGTAGCAATTTGGCAGAATGTAGAAAATGACTAGTAGGCTATGTGACAAGACGCGCCGAGGCGGTCACTAAAGTTCTATAGAATGACAATAAATAACAACAGAGACTCAGAAAGAGAGACTAATCGAAGCGCTATAAGCGAAGGCCTGTTATAAAGAGAAAAACCTATCTACTGAGAGAGAGTTTCAGAAAGCGCTATTTTGACGTCAATTTTCGTTTTGATAGAATGACTTGTTTATTTACTTGCATATCATATCAGCACCAACATATCAATATCACATACTGTTTACGACAAGTAAAATCAAATTATATATTGTACATTAAATATTGTTTATATAGCCTCTGATATGAATTAGACTCAGACAAACGAATTGGAGGATGAAACTACAAGGGTTAAAGGTATATAAGCAAGAGAAAGGCTAACACTAAGATCGAAGATAATGAAAATTGACGAAAAATTAGATGACGTTATAGATACACGCTGGCCAATTAAAATGACAATGTAACATGACTGAGAAAGAAATCGAGTAATAAAGGCTGTAAGATAGACAGGTTATTGCACAGCTGATTAATTATGGAGAGAGAATGATATGAAGTTTGTATTGCATTGTAGTGTATTCAAACATTTATAAAGTGCCTCTAGTAGGGTGAACTGTTCAGATGCGATCCCAGTGCGCAAGAGAAGAAATAGTTTTTGAGAAGAACGAAGGTGGAAGAGGAGCTACAATTTGAGAGCGAGTAGATGGAGACAGCGCATTCTAAAGAGAGGGACCAATTGAGGCAATGGAACCTCGTCATGCAGTGGAAACATCCATTGGGAATTTGATCATCATCACTGAAGTGAAGGAGAATAGTAGGCCTACAATTTGGAAAGAGAGTGAGACGAACTGGGTCGTCAGTGAATTGACCAGAGATGGACAGATGGTCATCCGTCGTTTCATTCCAGCAAATGAAACAGAGAAACTGAATTATCCAAATTACCTCTCACTCGATTCAGATGATCGAGTGTTTGTGGCTGACAGAGGGAATGATAGAGTGATCATCCTCGATTCCAATCTTAAGTGGGATCGAATTCTTCGTTCAGCAAAAGAAGAGGAAGAAAAGATAATCCGAAGGCCATTGAGGTTGTGTTACGATGAAGAAATGAAACAACTGATCGTTGGAGGAAACAATTTTTATTCTACAGGACAGGGAATAAATGCTTACTCTATTAGTCAAAAATAAACTCACTTTCCATTCAGACATTTTCTGGTTGAATCAATTTATTTTTGTGCTATAGATACGTAATTTTGACGAATTTTGTGATTTTTCGACAAAATTATTTAGGAAGTTGAAATAAATAATTTCGTCATCATTTAAGAGGTGAACAACAATGTATTTTCTTGATTGATATGCATTTTATAGTGAGCGATGAAAATTGAAATTACTTTAAAATAAGCAGAATTCTAGAAGATAAAAACCATTTTTGGAACGTTGATGCACTCTCATTAGTATTGCCATAATTATGAGGTGATTATGTGGCCCTGTCCTTTTTTCAGTGCCCTTTTCCTTTGCCACTAGATATTGTTGGATTTTTGTATATATCACTAATTTGTTTTAATATAATGTTTAATTTATTGTTAACAATGATTTTGTGATAATTTGAACATAATTTAAAATTACAGTTTTGGGAAACAACTGCAACACTGCATATAATATTTTAAGGAATTTGAAGTGGTTGGACAAATACCTGGTAACAGTTAAAAACAACCTTTTTAACCCTTTTCCGATAATTTTACAGAAAAGACAAACTATTGGTTAATGGAAAGTATAAATTTGTTTTACTCGGACTAGAGCAGTACCAACAGTTATTCACTCAAATTTATAGACACTGATGTTCTTCATTATTTATTGTTCTTTTCTTCAGACTATAGACACTCAGTGGCACCTAAAATTTAAAAAAATGTATACAGACTAAAATAGTGACACTCAGTAGCTATTCACTGAAATTTAATGATATAAATTCTAAAGAATGTTTCATTTCTAAAACAAACTTTTCTGCATAAAAACGCTTTGCATATTATGTTTCTGGATCTGGTTCCGCATGGGGTAAGTTGGTAACAGGACAATAACCCCGGACAATAACCCCCGGACAATAACCCCGGTGCTAATAACCCCCTGGACAATAACCCCCATGCTGATATATTAAGCATATAAATATACAAAGGATCCTGAGTGGCCGAGTGGGTTGGTAGCCTGCTCGTCACGCCGGCGCCCCCCTGGTTCGCTTCCCGGTCGGGTCGGTTTTATCAGAGATTAATTTCTCGGATCTTTACTGCGGGTGGCTCGGTCGCATTATAAACGTGGAGTACAATACAACACACAATACAACACATCACAATACAACTGGGGCGCGGTGGTTTAGGGGTATGTTCGGTGCCTTGCAGCTGGAGGGTTGCGGGTTCGAATCCACTTCAAAGTCGCCGCGTAGGGACCCTGGGCAAGTCCTTCACTCGCAATTGCTCATGCGCTTCGGCGTGAAACTCCGATTCAGCGTTCGCGCAGTAGTCGGGAGCGCCTCTGAATGGTAAATCTGGTAGGGGCGCTATAACAAGTGTTCAAATACAATACAATACAATACAAATAATATATATTAATTATACAGTTTATATATTCAGAATCCGTGCATCGGAGTCAGCATACTAGGCCTACTTTATCTTTTCCTGATCAGATTTTATAAATTCCATCAGGGATAGAAATAGATTTCCATATGTATTGTGTAGTGGTTGACCTCTTTCATTAGTTTTGTAGGTTATGTATTATACGTAAAGCTGAAAATAAAACAAGCAATACAATAAGTTCACTGCAGCCAATTTCTGGCTGGTCACCCATCACAACCTCCAAGGATGTAGTATGCTGACTCCAATGCACGGATTCTGGCCGTCATTAGCAACTACAATGAGCGCAATGGTCTTGACTACATGGAATAGCTCACAACCTTTCTTTTTAAGTTCAATAAACTAATTAACAATAAACAACATTTTCTTTTACACATGCTATTTCATACTCTGACGTTGCATGGTTCTCTAACACAGTGCTTCCCAAACTTTTCAGTGTCACGGACCGGTAGAAAGTTTCCCACTGCAGGAGGACCGGTGAATAATTTATTAATTATTTTTCTTTTTCGATCACCTAAAATAAATTCCTCAAAATAATATGTATTAAAATTGATTTAAATGCATGCTTAGCCAATTCTATGACTCTATTGCTCTTTACACGCTAGCCTAATAAGTGTTCGTTGTTATGACTTTTAAAAATATAATAGCCATTTCTTGATTCCGAGACAATTTAACCA
Source organism: Aporrectodea caliginosa (assembly GCA_020284085.1). Taxonomy (NCBI): domain Eukaryota; kingdom Metazoa; phylum Annelida; class Clitellata; order Crassiclitellata; family Lumbricidae; genus Aporrectodea; species Aporrectodea caliginosa. The sequence continues at coordinate 65,715 of JACEVL010001299.1, read as the reverse complement.
GTTTCTTGACTCACTTTGCGGACCGGCAACTGAGGGTCGCGGACCGGCACCGGTCCGCGGACCACCAATTCACCAACCCTCTCACCAGATCTCTCCTCTCACCAGATCTCCTCTCACAAGATCTCCTCTCCTCTAACCAGATCTCCTCTTCTCTCATCAGATCTCATTTCCTCTCACCTGATCTCCTCTCCTCTCACCAGATCTCCTCTTCTCTCACCAGATCTCATTTCTTCTCGTCAGATCTCCTATCTTCTCACCTGATCTCCTCTCCTCTCACCAGATCTCATATCTTCTAAAATTTGATTACATAATTAGCTTTGATCTATAACATTATTGAATAAACAACTAGAAATGCGTAGCCTGACATGCAAGTACTAATACAGGGGTCAGATTGACCCCTCGGTGCTTAAAGGTAGAACAGCAAAATCTCAGAAATTGTGAATCCCCCGAGTTCAAATTTTGGCAGAGGGTACACCCTACGAAGTTAGGAGAAGTCATAAAATTACAGGACCCGGGCTATATCTGGGGCCGAGGTGCGTTCCGCTAAAAACCAAAAGGGGTCAGATTGACCCCTTTGGTGCTTCTAGTGTTAATTGATGCAACAACAAGTATCTCCACTCGGATTGATGGAAGTTGTGAGCACGGTTGTAATAACAGACCGACGTGATAATACAGCTTCACCTTCTCTGTGAACTCTGTTACCAGTGGTAACTTCAGGATCAGTAAAGCACATTTATACTTAGCCTCCAAATAAATATTTTAAAATCACAATTAATATTAACACCTCACAAAATGTGTGGTGGGACAGGTGTGGGACATATCCGTTCAGTGATTTGTCCCAACAATTAAACAGTTAAGATATGCCCTGCAACACTGTAACATGTTACACACTCCAGCAAGCAGTGGAAATTGTGATAGATGATTGTTGCAAAGAAGATTAGTGTGAATATTTGCATTCTGTCATCAGATGATGGTAAAGAAGGCGAGTGTGAACAAACTGAAGAAAGGGATCTGGAACCAGTACAGCATGCTGGCATGCTATGGAATCAAGTGTATTCTGTGGAAGAAGCGAAGATGATTAATCAGTAGCCTTTGTGGCAACAGAAGCCAAAACATTACATGGAAGAAAGTCACAGAAAGTAAGAGGCAAGGAAATATTTTGACAGTTGGGAAATAATCCTATAGGAATGTAACTCAAAAGGACACACCAACAGTGGTACTTGAGGTAAACCGACACAATTGACCAAATACACAGAGAACAAGAAATCAAGTTACCAGGAGGCCTCCGACATACCACAAAAGTTTGATCCCTGAGAAGACGAAAAATTGGATCAATCTCTGTAACCGTTTAAAGGATGTACACAGCTGAAGAAAACAAAACAGGTTAATGTATCCTATCCATAGAATCTAGTGTGTCTCCTCCTGAAATTGAAAGTGATGGTTCTTTTCTTTAAAAGACCAAAAATTGGAACAATCTTTGTAACCGCTAAAAGGATGAACATACTTGAAGAAACAAACAGGTTCATATATATACTATCCATAGAATCTAATATAATTCCGCCTCTGACCAATACACAGCCTGGACTTTGTCTCACTGTCAGCAAAGCAACTTTTTGAGTGATTTTTCAGCTGACTTCGTTGAATGGATTAGTTTAACATTTATGCCACTGGGGATATGAACAACCATGGCTTCCAAACGGATGGTGACTTAGTTCACAATTTTCATTTAGCATAATTCTTTTTGTCAGGATATCACTGTCTGCGAATGGACTGGAGTTCTGCTGAGGACCTGATGTAGTCTAGTAGAAACTTCAATGTATAAATCCATGAAAGGAGGAAGTACTGCCATCGTATCGTATCGTATTTAAGTATTTGTAAAGCGCCTCTCGTAGGGTGAACCGTTCAGAAGCGCTCCCAGTGTGCTTAGCCCCGCGAAAATAAACAGGTTCAGAGAAAAACGAGGGAAGAAGAGAGAATTTTAGAGAGAACAGAAGGAGAAAGAGCATTCCAAAGAGAGGGACAAATTGAAGCAAAGCAACGAGCCTGAGCCATAGCAGTTTTACTACGGGGAACCAAGATGTCAAGTCTATTGCAGGAACGAAGTGGACGGTGGGAGGAAGCTGAATGAGGCCGAAGTATTACGCCAACCAGATATTGCGGGGCAAGACCCCTCTGAGCCTTGAAGATCAGAAAGAGGATTTTAAATTGTATGCGAGCATGCAGAGGGAGCCAATGAAGTTCGTCAAAGATAAAGGTAGAGATGTGAGAGTACCGGGGAAGGCGGGCTATCAGTCTAGCAGCTGTGTTGAGGACCGACTGAAGAGGAGAGAGACGAACCTTTAGGAAGACCATGCAGCTAACAAATCTCCTGTTTAGAGTGGCAAAGAGTGTGCACTACATGATCAGTTACACAAAGGTAAGTTTCAACAGGTGTGTACAGAAATGAGGTCAGTGCAGAAGGAAGTTAGGAACCGAATTTCAGTCAAAATAAACAAGCAGTCCATACAAATGTGCACCTTGGGCAAAGACGAGTTTGAGTCACAGAGGTCGCTCAGGTAAGATAAAAGGGCTACACGTTTGCTTTGAATTGGGGTGAAGGTATCAACACACACTTGAAAGATCACCATTCACCAGCTATCGCCTCAGCTATGCAATTTAAACAAGTTCAATTAATTTTACAAAACAAGCAAATGCGTGCTTGCGCATGATTATGTGCCCGTCTACATAATGTCTCCTTGACTATACACATAATGGCGCAGCTGTCAAAGATTTTAGGTCATGCACAATGCACCTGACCCAGCTCATAGGCTCAACCAATCACAATGGAGTCTGTATTTGTATATAATCCCCTTTGACTGTCTGCAAGACCGTCTGTATTACTGTCTGTATGTATGTATTACTGTCTGTCTGTCTGTATGTCTGTATGTCTGTATGTCTGCATGTCTGTATGTCTGTATGTCTGTATGTCTGTATGTCTGTATACATGTATGTATGTATGTACGTATGTATGTATGTATGTATGTATGCATGTATGTATGTATGTATGTATGTATGTATGTATGTATGTATGTATGTATGTATGTATGTATGTAATGTATGTATATATAATCCCCTTTGACTGTCTGCAAGACCGTCTGTATTACTTTACTGGGGCGCGGTGGTGTATGGGTATGTTCGGTGCCTTGCAGCTGGAGGGTTGCGGGTTCGAATCCACCTCAAAGCCGCCGCGTAAGGGACCCTGGGCAAGTCCTTCACTCGCAATTGCTCATGCGCTTCGGCGTGAAACTCCGATTCAGCGTCCGCGCAGTAGTCGGGAGCGCCTCTGAATGGGCAATCTGGTAGAGGCGCTATAACAAGTGTTAAAATACAATAAAATACAAAATACAATACTGTATGACCGTCTGTATTACTGTCTATGTATGTATGTATGTATGTATGTATGTATGTATGTATGTATGTATGTATGTATGTATGTATGTATGTATGTATGTATGTATGTATGTATGTATGTATGTATGTATGTATGTATGTATGTATGTATTTATGTATGTATGTATGTATGTATGTATGTATGTATGTATGTATGTATGTATGTATGTATGTATGTATGTATGTATGTATGTATGTATGTATGTATGTATGAGAGTGTTCTAAATGCAACTGGAAAACAGTGCAGTTCGTTGAGGACAAAGATCCTTCACTTATTAACGCCATGGCCTACTCGAAGAGATTGCATGCAGTCACATGAACAATGAGGTTTAAACTTGTTAATCTAGCATTAGCAGGATACGAAGTTGCATAGCATTTAGTATTAGTTCTCAAACTGTGTCGTCAGTAGCCTACTAATCAATTGTCAGCTATTCACAGGTAAGCTCAAAATACAGCACACGTAGTCGATCGTCAAGTTGTCATCATTTAAAAAAATACCATGTAAAAAAGAGTCCGATGATGAATAAATGTCAAAAGTATATGCTTTCTCAGAGTACTTTAACTGTTAAGCAGCTTGTTCAACCATTTAATGTTAGATGACTATGTAAGGAACCTGTGTATGCATACTGTTTTATACTTAAATTTTCTTTACAAAAATTAACTAACTTAACTACTTAAAGTTGAATAATAATGTTGAATAATATCGCATTTACTGCACATTATCAAGCAGTCTGAGGCATAGTGGTCACGGGTGAAAGTTGTATCTAAAAGAATGCGGTTTTGTAAAAGCGTAGGCTATCACACGTGCGACCAAGGTTCGAATCCACTTGCGTCCTCTGTGTCAATGGACCCGGTATTAGTAGTAGGCCTACAACATGGAAACAAGGGCTCCAGTAAACGGATTAAGTTGAGTTTGAGTTTCAGAATTAAGAGCTACGGCAATCATTGGCGCTAAGTTTTACAACAATTACATGTGCAGATGGATCAAGAGGTTGACAGATTGTTTATCTTTTTTAAACTCCGCCACTGTTTGCACTCTGACAGTGCCAGTCCCAGGCCTGGATAAAGGAGGAGGGCGACGCTAATGATCTTTGTTATCACAGTGTCGTTAAACTTAAACTACTAGGCCCTACTACTATCTTTTTCAGCAAACCTAAATTTCCGTATATATATAATGCCTGAGAACCTCGCTTTCAGTATGACTGAATAAAATATGGAGGACGCAGCATTGATTCTGGAGGCACTTCAACATGTTTTGTGTAATATTTTGATGACTTTGTTAGTTTGGGCTGGTGCTTGTTTTAGTAAGTAAGATAATTTTAAGGTTTTCTGTGGTCATGATTCGCTCATGGCTTCGCCCTTGATTCTTTCCGTTGTAGCAAAAACCATTTAGGTTGATTCAATTCGCCACGAATTCTGCTTCAGTGTTAAAACGCATCAAAATGACCTACATTATTGGAGAAAATCTTCTGCAAGAAAACTCACGCTTTCCTGACAAACTGGCCGCAACAGTTCTTTCTGACTTCCGTAGGCGCCTTCTTGACTTATTGAGTTATTGGCCTACTTGCAAAGCTACTCGTTCGTAACTTGTCTCATCATTATGACGTTGTAACACACAATCCATAATAAATGTGAATACAGTCAATAATTTTCAATAAATTGTAGTCGTTGCTTTTTAGTTTACTGGTGTGGCTTCAAGAATAATTTCTGCGGTGGTTCACGGTGTCTAAATGGTTGGGCAGCACATTGAAATAACCTGTTGTCACCTCTGGCGGAAGATTTATTAGCTGCGTCGAAATCACGGGCCTATGTGGAGAGGGTTTTCTCCCTTTGTGGTCTCTTGACTGCCACACGCAGAAATAAAATCAGCCAGAACCTGAGAGATGATGATTTTGTGAAACCTAATAGACAACATTTGTGAATTAAAATTCATGGGTTACTGGTTATTGTTGTAGTGCAACGTTACTCGTCGATTTAATTATATTCGTGTTTATTATTAATTCAACACATCACACTACGATTACAAGTCATAGTATGAACGGATGACTACAAGTTACTACAGGAGTCGAATTTAACTGTCTGGCAGCCATGCAAGGCGCCCATCTGTCCTATTGCTCATTTTACCAACACCAGCTACGGAAGTGAAGTTGGAATGGACCTTTGAGAGGGTAGCGGGAATCGAACCCGCGTTCATGCTGATCTTGTGATGTTTGTGCCAGAGTGTTACCATTGACCCAAAACACCCTCCCAGGGGGTTTAGGTGTAACACATTAAACAGTGATTGAACAGTGCTTCTACTAGTTAGCGTCTGACAATATATAATCAGTTTTATATCCATGTTGTTGTCTATCAATGCAAATATGTCTATGCAGAAACTGAAATTGATATAAACCAGTAACGGAAATGAAAATGAAAATTATTTCAAAACTGTTAGACACCATAGTCTTCTGACCATCCATGTAGGACCGCCACTTACTGAACCTCTGTAAGAATTTGCGGGAAATCTCGGAAATATGTATGTATCTATATATACTATAGTGTCTTTTTGTACAAAGCGCTGCATAAATTATGCCGAAGTCATAAAGAACAAGTCTACCGGAAAGCTAGCAGTACTTAGATGACTAGAATCGTCACCTGCAGACTCGCAGAACGAAAGTTGATAGCAGACATTCTCTTCAGAGTTTCTGTACCAATTGTTTTCCACGAAAAGGGACAGTGTCAGATGACGAGGCTCGTAACACAGCATTCCGCACATCCTTCAGCCACCAGGTCTCTAAAGGACGAAGTTCTTTATCTGCCACCCAATTGGTTCCAGGGCGCTTTTGTATTAGACACTGGCCTTTTCCAGCGCTCGTGAATGAAATTGTGCCATGCGCTCATAATCAAATTGCACATTAATTCTGGAGTTTACGATTCCGATTCCAAATGGCACTCTATGCTGCCCAGGATAATTTAGACTGGGTTTATCTGTATATTGTATAATGCCCGAATGAATTTATTTAGCGTCTTTCTCACTGAGTAATAGAGTGATCGATAATGCGTGTGAATGGGTCACTGATTGACTGATTGTCTGAAGGGAGGAAAGAAAGAAGGAAAGAAGTGAGGAATGTAGTGCGATTTTCAACAACCTGTGAATTCTGGAAGAGTAAATTTTTATTTTTTTCTAAAGGTCTCGGCATCCATCCATCCAGATTCTTCATTCAGCTTCTATTACGCCGGTGTCTGATTCATCAACCGATGGCACATCGCAAGCCGCAGTCGGGTCCTTCCGCTGAAAACCATTCTGCTAGCACAGTCCGTGCACAGGTATTTTAAATGGCAAAGAATTCATTCAAACAGGCGATGGTTATTAAGGATCAATTTATTGTCAAACGAGCAGGGTCAAGACATACGGTCACAACAGACAAATGTGTTCAACTGTTCATAGTAAATTTTCCCCATCATTCTCGTCCCTCCATTTCTTTGGTCGGCGTTCATCTACAGTTGCTGAGTGCAGCTTATGTCCTTGTAACCCACAAAAATCGCATTATTAATGCATTATATATATATATATACACATTATAGTTATTGTAATTGAACATTTGTATAGCGCCACTCAGAGATTCAGAGGCCACTCAGCGCCACTCAGAGATTCAGAGGCGCTCCCCGACCCAGGGCTCTAACAAATAAGATAGTCGTCAGGCGTTTTCGAAACAGAGGAAGAGTAATATATATATATATATATATATATATATATATATATACAGGGTGGCGCAAAAGAAAGTGGGACCGCCTCGTGAAATCTTGGTCAAAATTATGTTTTGGGCGGTTTTAAACTGTAAAATTATGTGAAGCTAGGCGAATGATTACTTTAGTTTCCAAATAAAGCCTGGAGTAAAACAAATCTAAACCGACTTTGTAAAAAACATTATGCCGATGGTAGGTCTACGACAGCGCGTAAATCATGAAGCGGCCGCCCAAAATAGGTTAGAACAGCACGGTAACCGAATATTCGGCGTGTGAGTGAGCTGATTTTCAGCCAAGGATGATGATCCTCACAGCCACAAGAGTCCACGGAAAATTGAAAGAGAAACTGGCATATCACGAAAAACAGTGCGACGCATTATAAAGCAAGATTTTCAACTTCAACCGTACAAACGCGTAATAGGGCAGGTTATAAACGAAAACTGCAAATTAAAACGCCTGCAGCGATGTCAACAGTTACTTGGCAGATGTCCAAACGAGAGAAGTGTACGAAGCATTTGGTTTACAGATGAAAAGACATTGACTTTCGCCACACCGGTTAATTCTCAAAATGATCGTGTTTATTCTGATGCAAGTTCCAGCGGTGAGACTCGTACGCGAACGTGAACATTTCAGTAGTGGCATCATGGTTTCGGTCGGTGTATCTCGGATGGGAAACACCAGTGTGATGTTTGTTGAATCTGGAGCGAAAGTGAACAGTAAGTATTATTGTGATCACGTCTCAATACAAGGATCGCTTCCGGATATTCGAGCGATATGTAATCGTCAAAGCTGGACACTGCAACAGGACGTTGAAGAGTGGCAAAAATTCTCTCAACGGTTTATAAACAGAAGCATTGACCAGTGGCGCAGACGTTTACAGAAAACTGTTGAGAACCGAGGAAGACACATTGAATTTGATTTCTGATTTGGTATAAATTAGTATTTGGCAACAATTTACTTGTTTTTCTTAGAAGAAAAAGTTACAAAAAATTTATTATTTGAAATTATACTAGGCGGTCCCACTTTCTTTGCGCCACCCTGTATATATATATATATATATATATATATATATATATATATATTAGGGTGTGTCTTAAAAATGAGTTTCAAAATTAATATACGTTGAGAAACATTGTCATTTGCAAAAATAAATAAAATAATAATAAAAATAATATAATATCAGTAGTAAACGATATACAGGAGCTGGGAACTAGGTCAATTCTATATTTAGCTACCGGTACAAGCATAATTCCATATTTGTGCTACAAGCATAATTTTACACTGAGAGTTGAAGCATAATCTAGTCCAAGTACAGTTCAAAGGTCAATTCTCGACGACCACCTCGGCCAAAAACAGACGCACATTAAATTTGGTCAAGGGTTGCCCTTCTTGGAGGGCGCGTGCGTGTGCCTACCCCTTCCAAGGAGGCCATTATTTTCGAGTGGAAGCCAGTACAGCCGGCCAATAGGAAGCCTACTACGATTCTCTATTCAATACGTTAGAGTACAAAGTTTAACTTGGTCATAAAGTGCACGTGTGGACAGGGCCGAAATTTTCCACCGATCATGTGTGCTGCAGTTCGGGCAGCCAGCGCTTTTGGTTTTCCAAGAAGCCAATTTACACGAATCTTTGGACTACACGTAAGCCCCCATCTAAGTCGAAATTGCACGGAGCCTTGTACGCCCACCCAGGGTGAAATGACATTCGCAGACAAAGTTCAATGTCAATGCGACCTTGGCTTACATCCTTATAAAACTTACCAATTCTCTTCTACAGGCAATCACACTTCAACGTGGAACCATGGGCGAGCCGAACTCTGATCGTAAGTAAAGTATTACTATATTTCAGCAGCTAGCTTAATTGAGTAGAATGGACGATTTCAGATGGAAATCAGTGATAATTACATCATGTTAAACTTACGGTTTATTTTTATTTAATCGTAGTATGGGGAGAAGAAGACGTGAGTGATTCTCATCTCTTGGCCGAATGTGAAAGAGATGAGGCTCAATATTTGGACGAGCAATGGGGGTCGATTTCGGATGGCCATTTACTCGATTACGTATTAGGAATGGACGCTGAAATGGAGAGAAAACGAATTGCAGACTTGCAATCGGAAAGCCATGCTGGTATACATAGCTAGTCTATCTTATACATTCTCGTAATCGCAACTTATAATCGACATGTTTAGGCTATAGTCAAACACTGAAAGGTGCCGCTTTTATATATTCATTAAATAAATTTAAATGAAGTGCAGTGTGTTTCTGGCGCTATTTCAACTATTTTGCAGTTCCAGTTATAATTATAACTCTACACGGTGCCCTATACATTCTATACATACATCCATCGCAATATATCACACATGTTTTTCAGAATTTTGACCTGTTTTTGCGTGGGCCATTATAGTATGTCACTTACACACATATTGTCTTAACATGTAGTGAAAAGACACAAACTTGAAGATGCCACCATGGCTTCACAAGCTCAACCAGTCGAGGATAGCCGGTGCATATTCATCATGGACTCGCCAGCACAGGACTCAAAATCGCTTCTTCCAATCGAAAACAGTGGTAAAGGCATTTTTTTTCAATGAGTGTGTGTACAAGCGGGTTGGCTGCAGCTATATGGAGAGAGAGAGAGAATGTGAATGTGTACATGTGTGCGTATGTGTGAGCATTATTGATTGATGAATAGCTAGACTGATAGAGGGAGCTCATGTATGAGTGTGTGTGTGTATGTGTGTGAGTGTGAGTGCATGTGTGTAAGTGCGTGTGTGTGTGTGTGTGTGTGTACATTATATGAGTAGGCCTAATATCAAACACAGCCATTGTATATTCACAATTTTTAAGCACAAACAAATCAGATGAATCAGCAAAAGACATACAATCATGTCTGATAAAACATGTTAGAAATAAGAGTCACTGTTCTCCAATACTATACTAAACAAAGTTAATAGAATAAAACTAGCCTCATTAGCTGAAATAAGAGTCTCTTTTCAACAGTACAAATTTAAACGAATAAAACTAGAACAGTGCTATATCAACATGTCCATAAGCATAAGAATCCGTAGAATTCACCAAGAAACGCTTATCGTAAGGAGAAAGAGCGGCCTTAGTAATTTCAAGAGTGTGCAACTTGTGCTTGGTGCTTCGAATGACACAGAACTTAGCTGAGGTTGGCTGTTCATTGAAAATACACGCTCTATAATCAGCATGACCTATTCGCATAGAAACGAAAGATTTCTTCACACCTTTGGCGGTTTTTTTCTCACGGTTATCAGACAGAAGCAGGCTATACATTTTTGAGCGAAGCCCAACAAACTCAGAAACTGCTACACCATTCGTTTCATCCTTAAACTTGCCTATCACCTTTGCGTTATTTCTGCTATAGAGGAAGTGTTCGGTGGGAAAGTCTGAAGTGTCATATTCATGTGACTGTTTCTGCATGTCCCTATATAGGCTACATCTTCCGTGGTTATGTGGTAGCAAAGGCTGTCAGTGTCAGTGAAGAGTAGTCGTGCATTTTGCCCATAGGTTGGTAAGATGTGTTCATAGTGGAAGCTGTACGTTTTAAACTTTGACAGATCCAAAATGCACATGCCCGCATACAGTGGTTTGTTAAGATAAACGTTTGATTTAGTTAATTTGACGACCGTTAAATCATCGTTTATAATGTGAAAAGACTGAAATGTCGGTCTTGCTATGAATTTCTTTGCCCGCCTAGCATTTGTTACTAGACGAACATCTAAATACTTACGCTTCTGTTCAAGGGTTTTGCCAAACACAGAATTATTCATCAATTTGAAGAGATCTTTCTCAAAAGATGATTTGGCAACTTGGCGCTTCGCCGTATTGAAATCTATGTATGGCTTTAACCAGCGACTCTGTTGGAATTCGAGAATTTTATGAATTTTCTCAAGTTTCATCCCCATTTTCAGATAGAATTGTAGGTTTCTATAGTGAAGCACATAGTTTTTCTTCGGCAACAAATATGGGACTAATTTCTCAATTTTCACGTTAACATGACAGCCAATCTTTTGAGAAACCGACTTTGCATATAATGATAGCATCTCTTCAGTAATGAAAAGCTTCTCGGGTGCCAACGGATAATCATTGTGCTTATCATGTAGATAAGGTGGGTAAGCTAAGTCCACCTCCAACAAATAGCCTGTATTATCCTCAGCCAATTTAGAATCCAGGTCAAAATCGTCGATTTCAAGAAATCTGAACTCACCCGTCGGCAGAGGTTCAGACATCGCAAATCCATACAGATTATTACAATCCAAATAAGAAATAAAACTATTTGGCACATTCGAATCATGCTGGTCTCCCATGTATTCATTATTGGCCTTTGCATATCTGCTTGAAATCATACTCCCGCCGCCTCTCATCTTCCTCTCAATAAATAAATACATGCCAGGGTCACATAACAATTCCAAAGAGATACCAGTCATTTTGTGGCAGGCATCAAAGCTCAATCCTGGGCTGGAATAGTAATGCTATTGTAATAGCTCATGGCCATTGTTCTAAACTCCTCAAAAATATCCGCCAGTAAAACCACATCTGTTTCCAGGTAGAGGTCGTGATAATCACGCATTGTCTGCATATCAAATTTAGCCCAAACCTTTTCGACATGTTCGTAATCGCTCGAGCTAATGTTCTCTTCGGTTAGGCTGCTGTAGAACTCCTCCTTCGCTGGGAGCCTAGTTTCACTCATTCTTTCCACAGTATGCATATATTCATAGAGAAATATTCCCTTACGAAGAATCAAATTGAATTTGTCTTCGTCCTGGTAAAGACGAGACATGTGTCGAAATTTAGAATTGTCCTACTTTGCCAATTTTTTAGTCAAAACATCTAGACTACAATTTAGGAATTGAAGTGAGTCCAGAAATCGAAAGCCGTGAATTTCAAAGGCCAGATATTTTTCCATGTTTCTTGCTATCACCGAAATGTCCTGTGAGGCAAAATGACGTGACATATTACTCAAAATAATGTGACTGTCATATGAGCGTAAAGAGTGAAAGAGAATTGGAATGACAAAGTTTGGAGTCTTGTGCGATTTAGATTTGGTCGGTTTTTTGAATTTGTACTTCAAATTACAATTTGAGCAGAGGGCAGATCTAAAATTGCTGGTAATGTGACAGTGGTGGCGGACTTTATTCTTCGAATTCAGATCTACATTACAAGACGAACATTTCAAACAAGAATCAAAGCCTACTTGTTGTAATTTGTTCAATGGCTTCATTTTTTCATTTTTATTCAGAATTTTGGTTATTCTAGACTGTTCGGTCTATAAGTGCTTAAAAAAGACATCCATAACATTCTCTTCGCTGTATACAAACGGTTTTTGGTTGTTGTATTGTTCGAATGATGAAACAGTTAAGCTGCAAAACGCACTGGGCACATGAATTTGATTTTGGTGCATTCCTCCCTCATTTCATCGGTTTTATGAAGAAAACATTCAAAATCAGCATAAATAATAAATGGCATTTGCATTTCATGTTGCGTGTTAGTAAATTCTAGAATGTTATTATTCTCTGTGGGATATTTCAATGTCTGAAGACCATGAGTGCCACATTCGGCCATATGATCGTGCTTGCCAGCAGCAGTTGTGAAACAGTGTAAGCAAAATGGACAGGGATATAATTTGTGTCTCGCTGAATTGCGCGAAGCCAAGAGAGCGGACAAATTACGTATGACTATATAATGTCGCTTTTCCATATCGCTGAAAAGTAGCAGATTGACTACATGCTTCCTATTTCGATGAGGTGAAGCGTAGAGAGGTACAAATGACTTATCTTCTGAATTCGGATAAATAACATTAATGGCGTAGTCTACATTGTTAAGTTCAAATTGTGGAATTTGTTGGATGGTCATTGGAAATGTTAGTCCTTCTACGTTTAACACACTCAAATCTTTTCTGTATGAAGATACAAGTTCCGCCTTATTTTTCTTATGGTGTGAGACTGCCAATGCACAATATAAGAAACAATAATCATCATCATTTTTTATGTTTACAGTGGCTTTCTTATTCGACATCCAGGAGGGAGTTTTTATATGAGAATTACCGCCTACTGGTTCGTAAATGGCGCTACATTTTTTCAAATTTTCTACTCTTATGATCTTCCACCCAGAGCCTTCATTGGTAAAACTCTCAGTTAGCTCATCAAATCGAAATATGGCTTCTTCCAACTGCAACTGGATTTGATGCGAATTCAGTAGAATTGCGGGTTCGGACATGAAGTATGCAGTCGTCTTGTTATCTCCCTCTGTACTTTCTCGAAGAAAGTTCACGCTTAATGCTAGATTCCACTTTATTGGGCTAAAAAATTAAAACATATTAAAAGCCTATAAGTATAAAGAACCGCAGAAAATGTTAAATGCAATCAAATTCATGTGAAATGTATAGTGGGTCACGTACTTACTTACTTAATTGCTTGCCTGCTTACTTACTTAATTACTTGCTTACTTACTCATTTGCTTACTTACTTACTCGCTTACTTACATGCATGCTTACTTACATGCTTACTTAGTTCTTGACGTGAGTGCTGCCTTCGATTCGGTGGATCATCAGATACTGCTTACAAGGCTTGCGACATCATACGGGATCTCAGGCTGTGCAATGGCTTGGTTCTGCTCCTATCTTGAGGAGAGGACCATGAGGGTAGAGATTGGAGACGACAGGTCTGTCTGGGCGCCTGTTGTTTGTGGTGTTCCTCAGGGCTCAGTCCTGGGGCCACTACTGTTCATTCTCTACACAGCTGACCTCTATGATGTTGTAGCGTCGCTGGGGCCTACATCTCACCAGTTTGCTGATGACCTTCAACTTTATTTTTCCTGTCGACCTGAGGACTCGGTTGTGTGTGCGCACAACAAATGCATTGTGCACTTGCGATGGTGCATGACTGGATGTCTGGGAATCGTCTTAGACTCAACCCGACTAAGTCACAGTTTATATGGTTCGGTACAAGACGTTCACGTTGTAGGATTGATGCCCTTGCATCAGCATCCCTTGGTGGACAGACCTGTGATGTGGTGAGGGATCTTGGGGTGCTTCTTGATGGTGGTCTTACGATGGCTGATCATGTGACACATATCTCAAGGACAAGTTACTACGAGCTCAGACAGATCCGAGTTATACGGAGGATAGGGTGGTCCTATCCATAATGGAAAATTTTCAACATATTTATTTTTCTTCCTCCAACCCATTATTTGGTGCCACTTGGTCCAGAACTGTTGTAGCCAAGAAATGAGTAAGATTGAACAATGTTTAGAACTTGCACAACGTGATGGAAGTTTCATATATTGAAACAATGAACGAAAACGAGTAGCAATTACCCAAAAAATATCACTCTGGACTGCAAAGTTTTGTGAATACCACCTTAATGCTAAATTAAACATTGACTATATTTACCTATTCTTCCTTGTATGTTAAACTGTTAGCATATGTGAAATATTACTAAAATAAATCATTTGAATGTCAAATTGTCAATAATACTATTTCGGACGCAGTAATATTACTTTGACACTTGTTACTTACAACAGCAAATGATAATGATAACTTGCTTACTTACTAGGTTTGGATGGCGTTTTGACAAATTCTGTATGTTGTTTACAATAATTGCGTTCATTTTACCCATAGTCGCATCAAATTAAGAAAGTTTGCTGTTGTAAGTAACACGTGTGAAAGTAACCCGGGGTTAATATTTTTCTTTGGAAGTGTCATCGTCATGCAACTCATGGGCTAAAGTTTATTGCACATTACAAAACCTTTAATAATCTGAGCTGAGACAATGGCCACTGTTTCGAGCAATAAATCCACACGTGCCGCACGTGCTATTTGGCTTGTTGGGGGAACTGAAGAGAACTTCAAGGCTTCAAAACTTCCGTCGCGTGGAGAAGTCATCAAAGTTCTCTTCCATTACCACATTGGTCAACAGATGAACCTGCATGATAGCATTACCAAGACTACAGAGATGCTATTACAGGTGTGGGACAAAGCAAGAATTCCAACTAAAGCACCTACTCACGTGGTGGAGCATATCAGAAAGCTTCACGCTGAGTGGCAAGGGCTAAAGAAGCTTATAAATCGTGTTTCGCCAAGTAATCTGAAGAACCAACAGATGTTCCAAGAAAGTCTCAGCTATCTTTTTGACGTGGCCCACAAGGATGCAATGTTGCTGTTGAAAATTGACGAAGACAGGTTGTTCCTGGAGGCACAACGGGAAAAGGGTCGAAGAGGTGCTATGTTAGGAATTGATCGAAATCTAACTCAACAAGAAGAGCGTGTTAGGAAGCGAAAGGCTGCTGAGGAAAAACGAGCCAAGAACGTCAAGTCAGCAATGATGGACTCCAGTGAAATTACTGTCGCTGATGAACACTCATCAAGTAGTGACTCCAGTGACTCAACCGATAGTGATTCCCTCGTGTCATCTGAATTGGTAGCTGGACCCTCGACACAAAAGAGTCCACGTCTTCGTCCACGTCTTCGTGGGACGAAAGGATTGGTGACTTCTGAAGTGGCAGCTGCTCTTGACCGTACAGACATCAGCGATCGAAAGGCAGCACATATATTTTCGGCAATGGCTTCGACTAAACAGCTTGGACAGGATGTGGAGGAGCTGGTTATTAGTCGCAGTGCTATCCGGCGAGCAAGAATGAAGCACCGAGCGAATTTCAACGCTGAAGTAAAGGCCAGCTTTGACCCAAGAGTACCACTCATCTTACATTGGGATGGGAAGATCTTGGAGGACTTCACTGTTCCAGGTCATAAACGAGTTGACCGACTTCCAGTTCTGGTTTCAGGCAAAAATGTAGTGAAACTTCTTTCGGTTCCAAAGCTTGATAACGGAAGAGCAGCTACAATGGCGCATGCGATTTTGGGGACACTGGATGAATGGGGATTGCGTGAACGCATTAAGGGTCTATGCTTTGATACCACGGCATCCAATACTGGCGCTAAAGGCGGGGTGTGCATCAAACTGGAGTCCGAGATTGGTCGACAGCTTTTGAACTTGGGCTGTCGCCATCATGTTGCCGAGATCATGCTCGAGAAAGTTTTCAGCCTACATGATGTGTCAAAGTCCCCAAACATCGAGATCTTCGGTCATTTTAAAGACTACTGGCCTTCTATCAACCAAGCTGCATTTAGCACAGCAATGGATGATGAAAGAACTGCAGCATTGGTCACTCCATGGAAGGACATTGTCATAAATGTTGCCATGGATCAACTAAGTCAAACTCAACCACGTGATGATTATCGCGAGCTACTTGAGCTAACAATTATTTTCTTGGGAGCCATTCCTCCACGTGGAGTATCGTTCCAGTATCCCGGAGCCGTTCATCGTGCTCGCTGGATGGCTAGAGCCATATATAGCATCAAAATGTGGCTGTTCCGTACTCAGTTCCCCCTTCACCAGCAGTCACGTGGATCTCGACGGAAATCTTACAGCAAGAAAGTGTGGGACCACATAGAGGAAGTATGCCTATTTGTGACTGCAATCTATATCAAGTACTGGTTCGAATGTCCATCATCAACCGGAGCTCCGATGAATGACCTTACCTTACTATGTGAACTGTCTGCATATTCAAACCGAGATGTTGCCAAGGCAGCCATCACCGCATTTGGCCGTCACCTCTGGTACCTTTCAGAAATACTGGTGGGCTTCAGTTTTTTCGATGACCGAGTGGCAGTAGAGGAGAAGAGACTTATGATGGTAGCACTCAGAGAGAATGACGGCTCTGACGACCCTCCAAAACGCATTTCGCCATTCACTGAACCACTGACCAAGGGAATCCATGACTTTGTCACCAAATCAACTCTTAAGTTCTTCAAACTGCTGGACCTGCAGGAAGAGTTCATGGAACATGATCCAAGTGAATGGGGAGAACTGGAAGTGTACCAGCGTAATAAAGAAGTTGTGCAGTCGGTGAAAGTCATCAACGACCTGGCAGAACGCGGCGTTGCACTCATTCAAGAATTCAACATGTCGCTCACACGCAATGAAGAGCAAAAACAGTTCTTGCTGCAGGTTGTTGAGGACCACAGGAAGACCTTCTCAGCACCCACAAAAACCGCAGCAATCAAGCGAGCCCAGCCACAGTGACGCTAACCAACAACCAACAATCCAACATTAACTTATGGAAAAGCGGGATGATAGCAAAAACCATTTCACTCACTTATTTCTCTTAATGTGCAATGATTGTACATGTCTACGACTGTTGTTTAATGTTTATGTATTTTAATAATGCAGTAATTAGCATTAAAAACAAAAGTTATTGACATAAGACTGATTAGCTGGAAGTAATGTGCAAATTGCCATATTTTTCAGCGTAAATAAGACATACAGTCATATTCGTCACAAAAAAGTGTGTTGTGCAAGTTCTAAATATCGTTTTATTGATCTAATTTTTGGTAAATAATATTTCTTTAATCAATGGAACACAATGGAGGGTTGGAGAAAGTTGAACTAGAGATTTCATTTCATGGGACCACCCTAACGGAGGACGCTCTCGCTGAACGCTGCGGCTGTACTAATACACTCTTTTGTTCTCACACGTCTTGACTACTGTAATGGAGTCCTTCTGGGCCTCCCTGAGTTCCGCATTCATCGACTTCAGCTTGTTCAGAATGCAGCAGCCAGACTTCTGGCTGACCTGCCGAAATATTCACACATATCCGACTACATGCGGCGTGAGCTACACTGGCTTCCAGTTGCTGGTCGTGTTAATTTCAAGATCGCTACGCTGGTTTGGAAGGCTATGACTGGCACTGCTCCGGACTACATTGCTGAACTGTGCCTTCCAGTTGGCACTCAAACTGGTCGGCGGGCTCTCCGGTCTGCCTCGCGAAATGACTTGATTGTACCTTCGTTTCGAACCACCACACGTGCTCGTCGGGACTTCTCGATTGCGGCGCCACGGATCTGGAATACTCTTCCGCCATCTGTGCGTGCCACTAATGCTGCATGTGGTTACATGGTTTTCTCTCGACTCTTAAAGACGCCCTTTTTCAGCTGTTTGATGGCCACGTGTTGAGCGCTTCTGTGAGACTCTTAAGTGGCGCTATATAAATGTCTTGTTACATTACATTATATTACATTAGTTGATTACTTGCTTACTTACTCGCTTACTCATTTGCTTACTTACTTACTTGCTTGCTTGCTTTCATAATATAAAATTCACCAGCTGAGTATGAGAGTGTGTATGTATGTATGAGTGTGTCTAATGCAAATTTTAAGCTTATAAGTAAATGAGCCAATCGTACCCCTCTTCACTTAGAACACGCTCCAGATTCGCTGAAATGTTGACGGACGAGCAATTCGACATCTATAGCCGCACTGTCAATGACTAATTCATCTTCCATAAATGTGTTGTACACAGAGAGTCTGAGATTCGGGTTGGCCAGTTTTTGATGGCAGCTTATGCAAAACTGCAAGTCTCGTCTGAAAAATTTGGAATGACGTCTCGAATCGCAGTTCGAACAGTGTCGTAGATCTTGGCATTTCGAACAGAAACTATCGACCGAGAGGTTGACACGCTTGGAGGCTTGACAATTTTTGCACCTGGAGCTCGGTTCTGTAAAATATTAAAAGCAAAAGGCTTGTACTCCATGTATAAGAGTTTTTCAACACGAGAGATGAAGAAAATGGTGTATTAGGTGTGTGAATATGTATGAAATGGTGAAACAAGAAAGCGAATTTTGTAGAGTTGAACAGTTTAGAAATAATTTCAAAATCGAGTCTAATATTTGCCCTTTACATATACAACAGGGCTCACACTCACACACAGTGTCATGCCCTCATACTCCCTCTCAAGCACTCAAGCACTCAAACATATACAATCATGCCCTCATAGGCCCTCGCAAGCGATCAAGCTTCCATTGAAACCATTACACACTCCCACGCGCAAATTTGCTTGCTCTGGCTCAATATTTCACCTGTGCACAAACTAAATAACGGTAAAAATTACTCCTTCAGAAAAACCGGCTTACCTTGATTACCAATTTGACGAGTATGAGACTGAGATGTTGAAGGCGGTCTGCTGAAAGTTGTGTCACCTGGCGAGACTTGTGCTTCTGCGGCTGCTGCTGCAGTAGGATCGATGGCGCTACCATCCGAGAAGTGGTCGACCATTGCTGAAGGATTGACATCGTTAGCCAAGTAATGAGTCTCAGCATCCGAGCGATGGTGTTCCAAGTCCAAATGAATGTCATCGTCACTCATACTTCCATAAGACATGATCTGTTCCATGGCGGAAAGGATTGTGTGGCACCATGAAACCATCACGGTTCATGTCTGAATGAAAATAAAATAGAGAAATATAAGCTAATGAAACTATGCAATTTACAAACAACTGTCGCTCTACCATAGACACCCACACACCCATACGCACACACACACACTCACATACTCACATACTCACTGACATACACACACACACACCCACACACGCACTCACACACATGCACTCACACACACACACACACACACACACACACACACACACTCATACTTGAGCTCTCTCTATCAGTCTAGCTATTCGTCAATCAATAAACTATCAATCAATATGCTCACACATACGCACACATGTACGCATTCACATTCTCTCTCTCTCTCCATATAGCTGCAGCCAACCCGCTTGTACACACACTCATTGAAAAAAAATGCCTTTACCACTGTTTTCGATTGGAAGAAGCGATTTTGAGTCCTGTGCTGGCGAGTCCATGATGAATATGCACCGGCTATCCTCGACTGGTTGAGCTTGTGAAGCCATGGTGGCATCTTCAAGTTTGTGTCTTTTCACTACATGTTAAGACAATATGTGTGTAAGTGACATACTATAATGGCCCACGCAAAAACAGGTCAAAATTCTGAAAAACATGTGTGATATATTGCGATGGATGTATGTATAGAATGTATAGGGCACCGTGTAGAGTTATAATTATAACTGGAGCTGCAAAATAGTTGAAATAGCGCCAGAAACACACTACACTTCATTTAAATTTATTTAATGAATATATAAAAGCGGCACCTTTCAGTGTTTGACTATAGCCTAAACATGTCGATTTTAAGTTGCGATTACGAGAATGTATAAGATAGACTAGCTATGTATACCAGCATGGCTTTCCGATTGCAAGTCTGCAATTCGTTTTCTCTCCATTTCAGCGTCCATTCCTAATACGTAATCGAGTAAATGGCCATCCGAAATCGACCCCCATTGCTCGTCCAAATATTGAGCCTCAGCTCTTTCACATTCGGCCAAGAGATGAGAATCACTCACGTCTTCTTCTCCCCATACTACGATTAAATAAAAATAAACCGTAAGTTTAACATGATGTAATTATCACTGATTTCCATCTGAAATCGTCCATTCGACTCAATTAAGCTAGCTGCTGAAATATAGTAATACTTTACTTACGATCAGAGTTCGGCTCGCCCATGGTTCCACGTTGAAGTGTGATTGCCTGTAGAAGAGAATTGGTCAGTTTTATAAGGATGTAAGCCAAGGTCGCATTGACATTGAACTTTGCCTGCGAATGTCTCTTCACTAGCCTGGTCCAAAAAATTAAAAGTTGGAAATACATTGCTCCACAAGGCTGCCCTTGTTACACATGAAAACATGAGTCTGTATGTAAAATTTTGGAAAGATTTGATTATGTTTAGAGGTCGCTATGTTTTTCGACTTTTGGCCATAATCATATTATAGTGTGAACTTGTCAAAAACATGTATATTTTTGATTTTTTTCAAATCGGTTATAAATTATTTTCAAGTCAGTTATTATTTTGAAAAATAAACAGCCCAATTTAGAAATATATAGCCTACTGCAGTGTTACTGCTTAGTCAGGCTGCATTACGTTTGTAATAAAATATAATTTTGGATAATTAAAGAAGTAATCCAGTCTGCATAAATCCCGTCATTGAAGTGCTGGAAAACCCGCAACCTACTATTATTTCATTTTGCCTTTGTTGGAACAGAAATGTTGTCCGATGACTGGAGACAAGTTGCAGCAAGTATTGTTTCTGTGACTCATCCTTAGTATATCATTGTAAGAATGGATCAGAGCCACTCCACGTTCTGCGCAGTCATTGACGACCATCAACAGTTTGACATTTGCCTTCATCGACTGCGAAGTAGGGTCCAGTGGTCAGGGAGTAAAGGACTTTGATAGGAAGGCTGTGGGTTGTTCTTGACCCTGGATGGTAAAAAGATCAAGCAGTTTTAAAGATCTCCTTGTGACATACTCTTCCAGTGGAGTCTGGTGGTCGAAGGATTTCCTGTCCAGACGCTACATCCATTGGATAGCGGTTTAGGTGGATAAATAAGATTGTATTACCAGAACAGCCTCGATGTCTTCAGTGACACGCTTTGAAGAAATAGCGGAGATGATGACTGAAAGAGTTAATTAAATCGAACTCAAACTGTAACTCCTTGAATCAGCACAAATTTGTGTTCATACAACTTCCACAGTACTGTTTGCGAACACCCGAATCCACACACTGTGCGGGGATTCTAGCCTCCTCCCGAATTACCAACGCAGCGACTATTGTTGCTTTCGTGGCCTCACCAAATGCTATAGTCTATTCTGGTAATGAAATATGAAATTCCTCAGAATTGCCCAATTTTTGGGAGTCCAGACCCAAGAAAGTGTTTGTCAGGCATCCATAACAGACAACATTGTGAGGAACTCCTTGTTGATGCCAGTTTCACCATAGCTGCCGTTTTGTAACGTACGAGCTTTTATTGCAGAAAGTGAAAAAACATGTGCTGTAAGCTTATTTCAAATGCAAGGCTGGCCTCACAGATAAAAATCTCGAATCATGCTAAGTTAGCAGCATACAGAGCAATATCGAACAATCCAATGGTAGCCTATATGAAAGAATGGTAATGAATTGAAATTGGCATGCAAAATTTAAAAATTAGCTATAAGCCAACAACCGTTTAGGCTATCTATCAGAAAGAACTTGAAACAAGTGTTTTATTTGTAAATAAGTTTATTATTCTTTTATTTACTTAAACACAGTTGGCATATTGATCATGATTTAGAAAGATGGTCCTTGATGTTCATGGGTGCAAATTTTATTTCATAATGCGGCTATTAACGCGTCAGATGCGCAATTTTTGCAATTTCTAAAAAAGTGTAAAAACCTAGCGACCTCTAAACATGCTCAGATCTCTTCAATTTTTTCAACACTGAGTCTTCTAGTCAAGTGTAACAGGGGCAGCCTTGTGGAGCAGCATATTTTGAAAAAATATATTTCCCATGTAAGTTTGGACCAGTCTACTCTTCACCCTGGGTGGGCGTACAAGGCTCCGTGCAATTTCGACTTAGATGAGGGCCTACGTGTAGTCCAAAGATTCGTGTAAATTGGCTTCTTGGAAAACCAGAAGCGCTGGCTGCCCGAACTGCAGCACACATGATCGGTGGAAAATTTCGGCCCTGTCCACACGTGCACTTTATGACCAAGTTAAACTTTGTACTCTAACGTATTGAATAGAGAATCGTAGTAGGCTTCCTATTGGCCGGCTGCTCTGGCTTCCACTCAAAAATAATGGCCTCCTTGGAAGGGGAGGCGTAGGCACACGCACGCCCCCCTCCAAGAAGGGCAACCCTTGTTCAAATTTAATGTGCGTCTGTTTTTGGCCGAGGTGCTCGTCGAGAATTGACCTTTGAACTGTACTTGGACTAGATTATGCTTCAACTCTCAGTGTAAAATTATGCTTGTAGCACAAATATGGAATTATGCTTGTACCGGTAGGTAAATATAGAATTGACCTAGTTCCCAGCTCCTGTATATCGTTTACTACTAATATCTTTTCTTTAATAAGCGCCTGACAAACGCACTGCGCTGTATATTTACATGTTATGCAATTTAAATCTTAACTACTAACAGAACAGACAGCTTGCAATACAACGGCGCTAATAGCAGCCTACAAAGCATATCCGCCCAACGGGGGCTCGAACTCGGTACCTCTCGGTCTCTGTGCCAGATGTTATCCAATGTGCCACGCCCCCCCTCCCAAATGAAAATCGGAAGAGATTTATAACTTGCTTAAAACC
>JACEVL010001299.1:0-37500 GCA_020284085.1 Aporrectodea caliginosa | reverse complement strand
AGTGTTGGAAGGACGTACTGTAAAATGCTCGAGCAATTCAAAGTTGTAACATACTGTCACAGGAGGAGTACATTTAATTTTGCACTTTAGGTAACTCAATGTTCAGACAATCAAATGAAATTAAACAAAAATTACCTACCTAAGTTACCTTGTAACCAAATATGTTGTGATGTATATTGCAATATACAAATACAATTAGTAGCTACATTATACTCTACATTATATTTATATTTATGAACGGATTGAGTAGGGTTTAGCTGTTAAAGGACAAGGTCGTTCGACCCATTGGCATAAATAAAGTGTGAAAAGGCCCCACATTTTTTAAAAATTTAATGGTCTCAGGAGAGCTACGCTTGGCATCATCACGATTGTTCCAAAGAAACAGGAGGCAGATACACTTGGTATATGGAGGGGTCCAAGGTTAGGCTGAAACTCTGTCAAGAAGAGCAGAAGATCAGCACCGACGCGGGATTGCTTTCCGCTATACACTCCCAACGGTCGACTCAGCCTTTCATTCGCCAGATGGCGTTGGTAAGATGAGCAGTAGGATGTGATGGGCGCTTTGCATGGCTGTCATATACAGTTAAATTCGACTCCTGTAATAACTTGTGATCATCCATTCATACTATGAATTGTAATCATTCTGGGGTGTGTCAGTTTTAAATAATACAAGAAGATAATTATTAAGTAATTATCCCAGTTGTATTCCAAGGAGGAGCGACACAACTTTGATATCGCCACAGAGGTTCCACAAGTGATCTGCATAACGTATTAATTTCAGAAGGATTTCCATGGAGTCGTATGTTTCCTTTAACCCAGGTGCATGAACTACAGGAAAAGTAGACTTTAGTTGCCAGTATTTAATACAACTGCTTTAGGACTTGCTCTGCTAGAGTCTACGAACAGTGCTCATTTATCGGTCTACGTTCAAAACCGCGATCACAAAACAGCGATGTAAAAAAACAACGAATGCAAAAAATAGCGATAATCAAACCAGCGATTAAATTCGGTTTTTGTAGCTAAACCTCTGCAAAATATCAGGTAGGCCTATTTTGGAATTGTTTTGGAAAATGTGAGGATTGTAGGCCTGTTAACGGAGTAGGCCTAATAGCGATTAATGCTATCACATATGAAATTCAGTTTATAAATGAAGTTTATTTTATCACAAGAACTGCGGTAATATTTCGTTTCAACGTTTTAAATAATTTGCCCATTGCAATTATTGTGCTCAAGTGCAAGTTGGATTGATGAATACTTTGCTGAAATAGAAGTTTGATTGATGAAAAATTATTTCTTGCTTTAATGAAAGTTGTTTTGATGAAAGTAAATTTTTTAAAGTAGAAGTTGGATTGATTAAAATAATACTTGCGTAAATTAAACTTATGGCATCTGTCATGGATATCGCTGTTTTAATTATCGCTATTTTATGCACTCGCTGTTTTTACATCGATATTTTGTGATCGCTATTTCGATGATCGCGGTTTTGTGATCGCGGTTTGAGCGTAACCAATTTTTCAATCACATGTTCATATCCCCGCTCATACATGAGACAATCAGCATTATCACAGAAACAAGCGCCACCTTCCATTCGGTTAAAGGAAGCCAAATTGGTATGACGATCAGGAAAACACGTATATTTGTGTTTTTCTCTAACAGGTTCCATTGCGTTAGTCTTGACCCTAACAATTCTGCTTTCTTGTTTGATGATAACAAGTCCCTCACGAGATCATTCAGGTCTTCGTGAGTCAACAGGTCAGGTTCTTCTTTGGCCAGTTCAGGCTCACGCGACCTATCCAGACTGCAAAAACCTTATAGGCCTAACTTAAAAACAGGACGTTATAAGGACAAAATGGTTTTCGGATCTGGAGTCAGCATGCCAAATTCGTTATAAAATCCTAGAAACATTATAACTTAAAAACTGGATATGATAGACGAAAACATCGATATTTAACCGAAAACAGCGAGTGCATAAAATAGCGGTTTTCGGAATGGAGTCAGCATACCAAATTAAGTAAGAAATAGGTACGAGAATCCAAGTAGCAAAATGCTTGTTGACCAGTGTAATCGAAGACTTATAAAGGGCCACTCAGTAAGCTCAGTGGCACTCCCGACCTGTTCAGCGTCATCAATGGCAAATACGAAAATGTTCAGGTACTTGCGGGATTGAGAGGGGCTTAGTTTAGCTTGGCTATGACCTGTTGAATAACATCCACTGTTGCACTGCTTTAACACATCGGTTCCTTTTGTCCATTATAGGCGAAGATGTCTAAAATCGATGTGAAGAAGCTGGAACAAGCTTTTGATGCGTTCGATGGCAAGAGTGGATTTATCGAATCTGATGAACTGGAATGTGTCGTCAGCGAATACTATAAACCCAAGAAACTACCGCACGAGGAGATCGAAGCTAAATCTGAGGTTGGTATACAGTGCAGAAGATTTGATCCATGCTTGGCTTTAAAACTGCATTAACTAACGCTATCTCCATTGTCTACTTCAAGCTTAATTATTGTAATTCCCTTCTCCTCAAACTGGAATCCACGCAAAAGAGCGTCTACAACTTATCCAATTCACTCGCTCGAACTGTCACAAGGGCACCCATGCATCATATTACTGCCGTCCTTAAATCACTTTATTGGATGAAAATCCGTGAGCGCATCCACTTCAAAGTCTTATCGCTAAACTACAAACTGCCTACAATATTGTCAGCGAGAGAACCATTGGGTGCTCTTTACCATGCAGCCACACAGCTTGCTTAACCTGATCGTCCTCCTATTTCAATCTCTCTCTTCTCCCAGTCATTGCTCGCCCCAAGTTCTCCAACCCATGAATATCCCAAACCACACGGTCCACACCACTATGCTGAATTCCGCCTATTTTCCGTCCCTCCTCCAAGGTCATCTGCTTATCACCTTACTGACTTTCAAAACATTTTGTAAAACCTTTAGGGTGCAGTGGTCTAACTGCTTATGCATAGGCGACGGAACTTCAATGTTTCGAGACACCAAATCTAAGCCGATTTACTGAAGAATTTCTGCCCAATTGTTCTTTTGGGCTTCTTGAATAATGTAACCTATACTTATTTGGGTGGAGTGACATTTTTATAAATGAATTATAATAATTATAGGGCAAAAGATGCGACTTGGGTAGAGAAAGGAACACACCAAATATTTCAAACTTAAAATGATACTTTCTGCCCTCTACCATTGATGAAATATTTCAAATTATAATTTTTTGGTCAATATCGTATCTCCCCGAGTAATCTTGCCTGGTACTAATTCAAAGAAACCTTCCCACTGCACTGCCTCCCTTCCAGTGATTATCTATAAGCTTCAATAGGTCTTATTCACTCCTCTTTGTCTAATACTGCTAGTCCACACCTTCTCAACCTCCATCTCCATCTTCCCGTCATCTTCTTGTTAGCTCAATTTTCCAATTCATTTTTTAGCTGTTCGTTGCACTTTCAATGTCGTGCTTCAGGTATGAATTCCATATTTGGATGCACTATTTGAAACATCGCCTACTAAGTTATTATTTTTATACAACCTCAGTAATGTATCCTTGCCTGTATTGACTATTCCATCATTTTGGAGAAGGGTAATGGCAACACTCTGGCACAAAGAGCAGAAGATCAGCTTCCCGCTACCCTCCCAAAGGTCGACTCAGCCTTTCATTCGCCAGATGGCGTTGGCAAAATGAGCAGTAGGACGTAATGGGCGACTTGCAAGGCTGCCAAACAGTTAAATTCGACTCTGTAATAACTTGTGATCATCTATTCATACTATGAATTGTAATCACACTGTGGTACGTCAGTTTGAAATAGTAAACGAAGATTATTATTTGTTATCATACCTACCCTAGAATTAGAGCGCATTGAAGTGAAGATTTTGCACTCGTTAGCATAATCACCACAATCCATTTCTTCCTCACTTACTTTTTGAATACCCTACCTCTCATTTCGCATTAAATCTCTTTGTTTCTCTTTCTAGTATGTAAAGAGCGAGCTGCAATCCTTTTGACCATCTGAACAATTTTACTTAGATCGTCTCGTTGTATCTTGTGGTTGTATAGCGTGGATCATTGTAATACAAAACCCAAATTTAGGTGACTGGGCAGCTCTTTTAACTCACGGCTCTCTTAGTTCAGGTGGAGGATCTCCGTTCAGAGATAAAGGCTCGTATCCGGCGGACCTGGATGAATTTATTAACCACTTAGCTGCTAATTATAATAAGAAGGCTATGATACTCAGGTGTGCATAAATTATGTTGTTTTTCCTGTTACAAAATTGCGCCGATTTTGCCTTGGTTCAAACTAATAATCAACTGTGAACAAATGCGTCAAAGTCAATTTTCCACCCATCGTTAACAACTCAGTTCAGGTTCACAGTTCGTCAGTAGGCCTACCTGTGCAAGTTGAGACTACAGTATAGTTACAGAGGAGTTATCAGCCGTGACGCTTCTAAATGTTGAGACCAAATGACTGACAGCTGAATGAACATTTCCTGCTAGTATAGCTTAATTTAACGATGAAAAAGCTTAATTAAATAACAGGCGAATACAGAAGATCGATCACCCATCTAAAGCTAACAGATCTAGTTGAACCTAGAATTTTTCATGAGCTAAAGAAATACCAAGTTAGCGCTCGAGACCCGAAGAGAGAGAGAGAACGATAGATTATGGTGAAAGAGAGAACCAGAATACAATTTTATTTAGCTAAATTATATATATATATATATATATATATATATATATATATATATATATATATATATATATATATATAATTCAGTCGACTCACACTTCAACGTGGTGAGGGGTGGCAACAGTCAGTAGGGGAGTGCCTGCTGAGGCTATGCCATCAGTGGTGAAGGTCTTGGCTGAAGTACCACCTTAGGGCGCTACGCGAGGTGGACAGGCTCAGCAGGAACACCTGAAAAGCTGGCAAACGTGGGCGGCATCGCCGCCTTTGATACCACATGGATATCAGAGCCAGTCCTAAGCCTGGAACTCTCTTTAAGGGAGAAGCGAAGGTCGAACGGATGGGTGCAGATACCCGTTCGTAAAGAAAAAATACGCATGAAATCCAATGCAAGCATTGGACTCCAAAAGGGCCTCGGCCCATGGATCCGATGCAAGCGTTGGACACCTACGGGCCTTCGGCCCATGGATCCTGATGATGATGATGATATATATATATATATATATATATATATATATATATATATTATATATATATATATTATACGTTCCATATATGTATCGATTTAGATTGTGGAATGTCTTTTAATCTATATTGTGTGCAACATACACGTTTATTGAAATTCGAATATGAATGTCTCTGTCAGAGTCGATGCTTGCATTCATGCATAGACACTAAATTCTGCTAGACTACATTACACCGAAGGTGAAGCAACTTCAGGAACATCGTTTAGCTTAATCGACCAAAACGGCTGCCCTAATCCTTATAAATCCTTTCTTATTCAAATCCTGACTCCGTCTTCATCGAGACAGATTTTAGTCTAAATACATCCACTCATATAGAGTGTCCGCTTACTGACCGCTGACCAACTAACGGCACTTCTGTCGTCTGCCGGATTCTTATGCTGGATCACACTCAGAGCGGCTACTTTTCATGTAACATAAGCAATTCCGCTTTATGAATTCCATAGTTAAACGTTTTATAACGCAGTCACGCAACATTGTGAATCTGAGAAGTGCACGAGATGAAAACCTGCTCCCAGAAGAAGCACGTAATAATGTGGATGACACAGGAAGGGAAAGAAACAATTTAGATTGGGGTAAAGTGTGCAATAATATTTTTGGCTTATCGACCATGTATCCAAAACCATCGTTTTTTCTAATAAAGTCTTAATTCCTCAAAACCGATCATCTTTTTTTTATCTCTACAAAGCCTTGAATTATTCTATGTCATTTACCACCTAAAATAGGCATGAAACCAAAGAGAAATTGTAACGATTGCAGAGACTGATTGCGTGTGAGAGAGAGAGAGAGAGAGAGAGAGAGAGAGAGAGAGAGAGAGAGAGAGAGAGAGAGAGAGAGAGAAAGAGTGAGAGAGAAAGAGACAGACAGACAGACAGACAGACAGAGACAGAGACAAAGACAGATGCTGCTGCTCTTCTTCTTCTGTATGTATTCCTGAACTCTTTGCAGGCAATCTGGAACAAGTGCGATTATGCTGCAAAGATCAAACGCTCTCAATTCCTCATGGCTGCTGCAGGCACAATGCTCAGAAAATCTGAGCCATTTGGCCGCGAATGACGTGGCCGATCACAGCCTCGCCGTCCATTCGCATCTTTTCAGGTATAAAGTATAAGAGGGTAAATGCTATGCGAGAAATCTTTATATAACTACCTAAATATGATACATTAATTGTTTGCAAATGTTCAGCCTAACTAACTTAACCCTCATGCGACCAACTGGGGTCCTTGGGTACCCCAGCATGGCATCGGCTTGTGCTACTTTTTTACTATCCAATATTTTTTCACGGTATTTTATGACTTTGTCACTTGGACATCGCTCACTGATTTTGTGTATTGAAATCCAGTTTTGCTTTTAAGGTTATATTTTAAAAACAAATATCCAGTGGGGTACCGCTGGATCCCAGCTTCAGTAATAGTCCAGGCAATCTAGCTCAAATATACTTTGAACCTGGGCAAAATTACTTCAGAAGCTTTCTAAACGGTTTCCCGCCTAGTTTTCATTGCTGAATAACATATCCAAAATTCCACAAAATCCGACTACGGGATGACCCCCAAAATGCATTTTAACCAAGATGGCGGCCAATATGGCCGCCAACACAGGAAACAAGTATATATCAGTTAATAGGCATGCTAGAATAATAAATGAAGTGTCGAATTTAATACTATCAAGGTCAAAGAATCGATTTATAGTAGTGACAATAGTGTTGGAATGTCGCTATCTAAGATGGCGTCCAATATGGCCGCCAAAAAAGAAAAATGTATATATCAGGTCAGAGGTAAGCTGTAATAACAAATGAAGTGTGAAATTTAAAATTTTCAAGGTCAAGGAATCGATTTCTCATAGTGGCAATAATGTCGGAATGTTATTATTCAAGATGGCGTCCAATATGGCCGCTAAAAAAGAAAGATTTATATACCAGGCCAGAGGTAAGCTGTAATAACAAATGAAGTGTCGAATTGAATACTATCAAGGTCAAGGAATCGATTTCTCATAGTGGCAATAGTGTGGGTATGTTACTATTCAAGATGTCGTCCAATATGGCCGCCAAAAACAGTAAAATATGCATGTATCGGGTCAGAGGTAAGATACATTAACAAATGAATTGCTTCTGAAGCAATTGTCCAGGTCTAGTCCTAAATTGCCTGGACTATTGTGCGTTTGCATGAGATTCGACGACAAGTCAACTCATGATTGAAAAAGCTAAACCATGACAATCTTGCGGCTTTCCGTTACTAATATATATATATTTTCGTTAATATATATACAATTATATATGTATATATGTCAGTGAAAGCCTCATTACTCATACAATCCAAGCAGCAATCGAATCATATGAACAATAGGGTGGAGCGAAAAAAACGAAAATTGGAAATTCAAAAAGTAATAGCAACCAAAAGTGGCCTAATGGCATGGGGTCAAAAACTGTTCAGAAATTTTTTTAAATATTAATGTCTTCTGCCCCACCAGCCGGCCAAAGTTACGAAAAATAGTGTTTTTTCGAAAAAATTGCAGGTTTTCTTGTAAAATATTCTAATTGAAAACTTATTAACTGTGATTCAATATACCGTTGGAAAGAGCTATTCAAACTGAATAAAATGATGTATTAATTTTCAGAATATGCCCATTTTTGTAGAGGTTATCAACTTTTTACCATTTCCTCTGGTTCGCGACAAGTCGCTAAGCTGAAAATGGTTAAACACCTGTAACTTTTTTATCCTTCGAGATATTCCAACCCATAGTATGTCATTCTCTTCAGCTCTGGACCTCCTTTCTAACGGTATATTGTGATGCGGGGGATTGTGTAATAGTACACATTTGTTTAATTTTTACAGCGCCTCTGATTTGTGTACACTGCGAGACTCAGCAAGAGGCGCTATATAAATGTATAGATACAATACAATACAATATAATACACAGGTAAACGATGAACTGTTGCCACTTCAACTTGTAGCAAGATAAAAGTGACATTTCAGCAAGAGCAGAAAGCACTGAACGCGCCATGGCTATTGGGGGTACCAAAGGACCCCAGTTGGTCATATTAAGCAGTGAAATATGTTGGTCGCATGAGGGTTAAGCACCTGTAACTTTTTCATCCTTCGAGATATTCCAACCCATAGTATGTCATTCTCTTCAGCTCTGGACCGCCTTTCTAACGGCATATTGTGATGCGGGGGATTGTGTAATAGTGCACATTTGTTTTATTTTTTACAGCGCCTCAGATTGGTGTACACTGCGAGACTCAACATGAGGCGCTATATAAATGTATAGATACAATACAATACAATACACAGGTAAACAATGAACTGTTGCCACTTCAACTTGTAGCAAGATAAAAGTGACATTTCAGCAAGAGCACAAAGCATTGAACGCGCCATGGCTGTTGGGGTATCAAAGGACCCCAGTTGGTCATGTTAAGCAGTGAAATATGTTGGTCGCATGAGGGTTAAAAAGTTGTAATGTGTATACATGGAAGACTACGAGAGATAGCCTACTAAGCAGTCGATTGAAGCTTCTAGATAGCCTACCTACTCAGATGTCTTTGTGAAGTAGAACATATTTAGAAAACGCACTGTAAAAATATACTGAACATAATTATAGTTAAACTGTATGACTCATTCATTTGGTTTCTCTTATCTCCCCGATCTCGATTGGACCGGTCTATCTACGGATTGTGATGTCATAATAAAGATACTTTTCCAAAAGCCTCATCATGTGTCTGTTCTATTCAGCTGCTTTCGTTCTCAACTTAGGACAATCTTCTCAACTTAAGACAACATTGGGGCCTTTCTGTCTTAGTGGACAGATTGTATGAATTACAGCCTAATTTTGTGCGCCTTCGATTGATACCTCTTGCAATATATTTGGGCGCTATAGAAATTACTTATTAACCAACTAACTGACCATCGATTGTATCGTGTGACAAGTTAACACTGCTATCACATCATGCTTTAAGGGTCTTTTGGATAACAACCTCATTACGGCTTGATTCTTGATGCGCTATAGCTTATAGCTTGATGCCTTTTGCATCAGACACCGTCGCGATAGAAGTTAAATATTACAATGACAATCACAACTGCATATCCAGATTTGATTAAGTTGAAGCGCTGACGCTGTCTTTGTTTCAGGCGTTATGGAAGAAGTCGACATTAAAGTCCAGTTACTCAAGAGCCTCTTTTCATTATATTATCTTGCAAACTGGTAGAAGATATCTTTTCTTGTAAAACGAAGCAACTCATTGCACCGCCATAAAATAACGACTTGAAATATTTTAATTCCTCGCCGCTTTGCTTTGGAGGCCTGAAAGTACACGGTTCCAATAATTATCTAGCTGTAATTTTTCAAGTCTCATTCCCATGACGGTTCACTTCATTGTTATGAGATCTAATATTCGTTTCCATTCAATTAATCACTCTCATACTTTGTAGCTTACACTAAATTCTTTGCTAATATTTTGAGTTTTTTAAATTAAACAAATTTTTTGATAAATTTGCTTATCTCAAGCTATCATTAAGATGAGAGGGCAAAGGGAGAGGACAGGCCACCTGACATCATATGCCATGTCTAAGAAAATAAAGTCGCTAGCACGTCATACCCATGGCTGCCTCAGTGCTGCCTTCGGAATTTCAAACGTCTTGCCATGAGACATAGCGTGAAAGCTGTCTTCTTCCTTTCCAGTTGATTATCCATTTATGATTAAGTTAAAGCCTAAGGTCATGAATGGGAGTGATAAGAAACTGATAAGAAATTGAAAGTGAAGAAGAAGAAGAAGAAGAAGAAGAAAGAAGAAGAAGAAGAAGAAGAAGAAGAAGAAGAACAAGAAGAAGAACAAGAAGAACAAGAAGAACAAGAAGAACAAGAAGAACAAGAAGAACAAGAACAAGAACAAGAACAAGAATGCGAAGAAGACGAAGAAGAAGAATGCGAAGAATGCGAAGAATGCGAAGAATGCGAAGAATGTGAAGAATGCGAAGAATGCGAAGAATGCGAAGAATGCGAAGAATGCGAAGAAGAGGAGGAAGAAGAATGCAAAAAAGAAGAATGCAAAGAAGAAGAAGAATGCAAAAAGAAGAAGAAGAAGAAGAAGAAGAAGAAGAAGAAGAAGAAGAAGAAGAAGAAAAAGAAGAAGAAGAAGAAGAAGAAGAAGAAGAAGAAGAAGAAGAACAACAACAACAACAACAACAACAACAACAACAACAACAACAACAACAACAAGAAGAAGAAGAAGAAGAAGAAGAAGAAGAAGAAGAAGAAGAAGAAGAAGAAGAAGAAGAGGAATGCAAAGAAGAAGAAGAAGAAGAAGAAGAAGAAGAAGAACAACAACAACAACAACAACAACAACAAGAAGAAGAAGAAGAAGAAGAAGAAGAAGAAGAAGAAGAAGAAGAAGACGAGCAGTCCCTTAAGCTAGCCATGAGGCAGCCATGAGTATGAGGTGTTAGCGACTTCATTTTCTTAGACACAGCATATGATGGCAGGTGGCCAGTCCTTTCCTTTTCCCTCTCATTTTCCCACCGATGGCGTACGGTCTGTGTACTCATCATAGCTGAGTTAGCTAGGAGGCGCAGGTGGAATAGAAATAGCTAACTAAATTTCTGCCCTGGCGAGGATTTGAACCTCCGACCTATCGTTTGACAGTACAGCACGCTAACCACTACACTATCAAGCACCACCTATGTAAACAATCTAGCAATTGAAAACTAAGTGAACCCTATTATAGCATTAGGTTTGCATTGTTGCAGTATAAGCTGCAGACCAAAAGTATAACCAATGCGATGAGAAGTTATTTACAGTGAAGTAAAATAAAGCTCCCAAGTCCCCATTGGAAGGTAGGGGAGGTGCTCACTTGCTGACCTTCGATGCTTAAGCCAATAATGAATGAATCACAAAATTCTGGATACAGGACAAGCGATTGGCAGGACTCACGTCTACTTCTCAGCTTATGCTGGCACCAAATATTAATGTTTGGTGACAAAGACAAAAGCGCGCAAATAATCAATCATAGGTCGTAACAGGGAGCTGTTCAGAATGCGCGCAACCATTCACAGTCTTTTCATTACTGATAATGCGTCTTAACCAAATGGCCACCGTGTCGCTTGTGTGACCAATCGAACGCAAACTACGCCAGCTTTTGACTGATTCGGGCTGAATGGAAAGCCAGTTAAGATCATAATCAAACTAAGTATTTAAGTAATAAATATGTCGGTATGCCCGCCACTACCCTACCTGTGGTAGTGCCAGTCCCAAGCCTGGAGAAAGGAGGAGAAGGAGGAGGGCGACACTAATCATCTTCGTTATGACACAGTGTCGTTAAACAGCAAACCAAGGCATGCCGAGCAAAAACGCCTTTTTTATTTATGTTCCAAAGTTTCAAACTCTAACTATTAAAACAAGTATGTATATAGATATTTTAGAATATCGGTCCATTTGTACTGTATTTTTACTATTTTCCAAGCACGTTATTCATTCCATGCATTCATTCCAAAAAATTATATAGCGCCCCTTCAAGATTCCTAATCAGAGGCCTCCCTATTCTAATTGATGTCATAGTCAACATGAAAACGAACACAGCTCGAATAACAGATGCCTAGAAAATAAACCACTGGCAAGGTCCCACAGAGAGCCAAGAAAACGGATTTTCATCCAGAGCTGATGGCTGGCACGTTATTCGAAGATCTTGGTCGCGGTATCGTCGAAGAAGAGGAATGACGACAGGCGATGAGGGTCAGAACACACGTACCTCGACACCATGGCAGTTCCTGTCAGATGGTACAAGACGTTGCATCCTGGCATCCTTCTGACACTGGATCTGCAGAAGACGACATTCGTAGTAGCCGGCAAATGGTCGAATAATGTTACCGATGTAGAACGGTGGACGCCATAACCGAAGACTTCGATGCACAGGTAACAACCGGAAACCCCTCAGCGGGCGAAACCATTCTGTCGGTCAGTGACGAGCTCAGGGCTTCGATGGTAAACGTCCGAAAATCGTCCAAAACAAAAGAAACAGCGACAAAAGAGAGAAATATCTCCACGGACGCATAATATGCAATTTTGAAAATCGAACAACAAAACTAGTCGAGCAAAAAACGAGTTCGACCGTCCAAGTGGTTATGTCAGGACACTCTTCTCTAGCCTAAGACTTTTGAGTTCAAAAAGATCTCTATTGTATGCACAATGGATATTAGGTAAGATATTAATTTACATATACGTGAAACAGTTGTGCATGGCAAATGAGGCTAACTTGGCCTATGCCTTATTCATAAACTTAATTAAACATAATTATAATCTAGCATGCCCACTGCAACATAAAAAAATTACTAAGAAAAATACCTTTCAGAAACCTTCGATGACTCGAGGCTTACTAAGATCAATTAAAAAAAGGAAAAATTATATATTGCCTATATAAAGAACCCCACACCTGCTAACAAGAAAACTTTTACTGATTATCGAAACAAATATAAGACTGTACGTAATAACTTAGAAAAATCTTATTATGCCAATGAGTTTCTTAAATATAATAATGATATTAAA
This sequence comes from Aporrectodea caliginosa, assembly GCA_020284085.1. Taxonomy (NCBI): domain Eukaryota; kingdom Metazoa; phylum Annelida; class Clitellata; order Crassiclitellata; family Lumbricidae; genus Aporrectodea; species Aporrectodea caliginosa. The sequence goes on along the minus strand of JACEVL010001299.1, from coordinate 24,751 downwards.
AAAACGTGGCAAGTAATTAAAACCATAATTAAAACTGAGCATACTGATGCAGGCATAAAGGAACTAATTATTGACAACCATACTATAACTGACCCGGTTACCATGGCTAACAACTTTAACTCATACTTTACCGGCCTAGCTCAATCGTTATCATTGAAAATCCCAGAGGCAAAGCAGTCTTTTCAATCTTATCTGCCTCCATCTTCCTTGAACTCCTTTGTAGTCCTCCCAACTAACCCCAGTGAAATTCTTACCATTAATAAATCTCTAAATGCTACTCATAGCGCAGGATTGGATGAACTGGCTCCACATGTACTATCCCACTAATGGATGTTCTGGCGACTCCCCTGTCGGAAATAATCAATTGCTCACTTAGAAATGGGGAAGTTCCCTGTGAGATTAAAATGGCCAAGGTAATACCTATACATAAACAGGGTAATAAAACGAAATATCAAATTTTAGGCCTATTTCAATTTTGCCTTACTTCTCTAAAATCTTTGAAAGAATAATGTATGACAGACTCTTCTCTTATATAAATCATAAGAATCTCCTTTACCCTCTTCAGCATGGATTCCAACCTGGCCACTCAATCTCAATGTCGCTACTGGATATTCAGGATAGGATCTCTAAGGCCATGGATAGTAATGAATTCTCTATAGGCATATTCTTACACCTCGCCAAAGCATTTGACACGGTAGACCACAAAATTCTTCTAGCAAAATTGGAACACTATGGCATTAGGGATAAATCACTTGATTGGTTTAAAAGCTACTTAACTGGTCGATCTCAGAGGGTTTTATGTAATGCTAACCTTTCTAATCTGCAATTCATATTATATGGTGTTCCACAAGGTTCAATCCTCGGACCTCTTCTGTTCTTAATTTATATTAACGATCTTCCCAATTCCTCATATCTGCTACGTTATATCTTATTTGCTGATAACTCCAATGCCTTTCTTATCTCACTCTTCTTACGATCAGCTGATAAAATTGGCCAATGAGGAATTGACCATGGCCGCTGATTGGTTCAAAGCCAACAAATTATCATTAAATCTTTCTAAAACTAATTGTATAATCTTTCGAGCTTCTAAAAAAAACTATACCTATTACAGATTGTGAACTAACCATTGACAATACAATAATTCCACAGGATGAAACATCTAAATTTCTCGGTGTCTTCATTGACCAGCACTTAAAATGGAATTCCCATAATTAATGAAATATCTAAGAAAATTATGAAAAGCATTGGAATAATTAGAAGAATATCTTACCTACTCCCCTCTCAAATACTTAAGAACTTATATTTTGCTTTAATTTACCCCTATTTAATCTACTGCAATCTTATATGGACTTCTACCTATCCTACACACTTAAAAAAGCTACAGATCTTGCAAAAAAGGCTATACGTTTGATCACTAACTCGCCCTACAATTCGCACACCAAACCACTCTTTATCCAACTCAAATTACTAAAATTAATATTGAGCAAATTAAATATGTTCAGACTTGTGAACTTATGTACCGGTATGACAATAATTTGCTTCCACCGGCTTTTTCATCCTTCTTTGCTCCAGCCTTGCTAACCAACCAAACCAGAAGTAATCGTTCTTATGTATGCAGCTTTGCAAGAACTAATACCCGAAAATTCTCAATCAGGTATCAAGGACCTCTTTTATGGAATAATTTACCGCACCTCATTCGAACCGCATCAGGTCTCCCCCACTTTAAAAGTCTCATTCGTGCACACACAATGAATAAATGAAAATATATTCACATCCCGGATTCAGTCTTTGTAGTCAATCTAATAATATATCTCCAACATTACATATTTTATTAACCAGTCACTTGTCAATTTAAGTAGGCCCCTATCTAGCGGGACCCGTCCCTTCTGGTGAGCCTATTGTTCCTGATCAACTCTCGTTGCTTATTAGCTCAATGTGTTGTTTTAATCTTTGATTGTTCGATTATATGACTATGTTGTTCAACACTCGTATATGTTACTGGGATCAATAAAGTGATTTGAATTGATTTTATTTGAAGAAAATCTTTATAAAGATACTCTTTTAATAGATATCTGAAAACATTGTAGTGAGTTGTATTAAGTTCCGCGTCGTTGTCTCAACGACGCGCCTTTACAGTGGTCGGACCATCTATCTTTCTTTAAGAGTTAGCCTTTCTGAAAGGCGCCATAGTTGTATAGTTTTTTCCGCCCGACGGAGGTTTAAACAAGTATTCCATTCACCCATTGACTTTATCGGGGCTTGAAGATGTTTAAAATGTGCCAGTTCATCGTGTACGTGCAGAGAAAATGAGGTCACCTGTTGTTCCTTTTGCAAGAGTAGAAGTGTAAATGGGTCGCATACAATTTGCAAAAACTCCTTTTAATGAAATCTAAACATGCCTGCAAGACGAGCACTAGGCTACTTGTAAATATTACGTAATAATAAAACAGTACTGTGTTCATAGTCAAGTGCTGAGAAGTCTTTTTCTTCCATTAAAAAAAATTTAAGAGTAAGAAAAAATGTCCAATGAAAGCCAATAATAGCTATAAAAGCATGTTCACGAACTTTACAAATATTACATGCAACATGTTAGCCCTAACCTATACCCAATTTCCATACATATTACCAGATTTCCATGCAAATATGGCAATTATTGACAAAGGTACGACCAGTTTCTTGATCGCGCGGCCGACATCTTTGATGACGTCATAGCCTGAAAACCTATCACGTGGCGGATGCGCACCCAAGTCGAAAATACTTAATGAGATATATATACTCAACATTTCTGAAAGAAAATTCTGCTTACTCAAAATTTCCTACAGAACTATTATATTCATTCATTCATTCTGGAAATTTATATAGCGCCCCTTCGAGAAATCTACTCAGAGGCGCTCCCAGCCCAGCCACGGCAAAAGTAAAAAGACTTGAGTGATTTATAAAACCTAGTTTGACTGATCAAAGGTAGCAAGCGCAGCTCCGATGGCAGGTCATTCCAGATGGAGGGGCCTGCAACCGAGAAAGCTCGGCGCTACCTAGCATTCAAGCGAGCCCGCGGAACTAGGAGTTGCCCCGTCGTCGCAGAGCGAAGCGCCCGACGCGCTACAACGTCGGACACTGGGTGGCAGAGGTTGCGCAGATCTAGGACCATTAGCCAATGTAAGTAAACAGTATTATTATTCCCTAGGCAATATATGCCTTTACAGATGTTGATAGAGAGATTGGACAGGACAGGAAAGAAATATGGAATGCAGATTAATACAGGTAAGACGAAGGTCATGACAACAACGGAAACAAAATGTTCAATCAGGATTAATCAGGAGGAACTGGAGCAGGTGGGCAGATTTACGTATTTGGGTTCAACGATCAACGAAAACAGCGATTGCGGTGCAGAGATCAGAGTACGATTGGCAAAGGGTTATGCAGTAGCTACAGACCTCAAAAGGATATGGAAGAGTCATGGCCTAACAAATACAACGAAGATAAAGTTGTGGAGAGCACTGGTGTGGCCGGTGGCTATATATATGGTTGTGAGAGTTGGACACCGAGGAGGGAGGAAGAGAGACGAATAGAGGCATTCGAGATGAAGTGTCTGAGATTGATCATGAATATATCCTGGACGGAAATGCGGACAAATGAATGGGTGTTGGGGGTGGCAGGAGTGGAGTGGAGTCTGCTGAAGATAGTTAAAGAAAGAAAACTGATTTATTTCGGACATATCATGAGAAGACAGGGAATATGCATGGAGAAAGACATCATGCAGGGCACAATGCCGGGAGACCGGAAAAGAGGAAGACCGAGAACAAACTGGTTGGGCAACATAAAGGAATGGACGGGACTGACAATTGAGGAAATGATAAGATTGACGGAAACGTTGACGGAGACGTTGGAGAAATATTGTTCATGATGCGGCCGACCCTCGAAACGAGGATGGCTGAGAACAGTATATATGCCTTACCAATATGCTCTGTTATGTTAATAAACTCCATCACAGTATATTCATATAATAATTATTATAAGTGTATAGAACCTGCTGTCTTAAAGTCTATCTGAAGAATAGATATAAATGAATTGAAGGTATAGGCTAATCGAAGCTTCAGAGCGTCGGTGTTTCATTGTATTAGCGGAAAGCGGGGCAAGTTGGTTGGTGTTTACATTTTTCCTAATTTAAACATGATGGCTTGTTATCAGCAGAATTTGTTTTATACCAAAACATTGCTATATCAATTGTTATTCATACTACATAAAAGATTTATCTTACATAATTAAGAAAAAAGTAATAATCACTGAAGAAAATAATGAGTCAGAACAGCCAACTTGCCCCGACCATGGGGCAAGTTGGATGCACTAATGGGACAAGTTGGATATACCCATCGTTCAAGTGGCTTGCTGTTGACACAAGTTGGTTTATTGTAATACATAGGCCTATTAATTATAGGCCTAATTCTGCGATATTATAGTAGTGATCATGCTAATAATAAACAAAACTCATCAACAACAACGAATACAGGCCCTACATAAATGAGAGTCGTAAGTCAAGTCATAAACTTAAAATTGTAAAGTGTCGATTCCGTTCACCTTTAGAAGGTTTATTTAATTAAAACACGAGGCACTTCATCATCAAAGTAGCCTAATAGATTGCACAATTATGGGTAAGAGTAAGGTGACAGCACTTGTTCCTCTTGACTTATCCTGCTTTTGATGGCGTGTCCATCCACTTTTTTGCATTGACAGCAACATTGTTTTGGGTTTCTGAACATTAGGCCTACACTGAATTGGTTTCCAACATATTATTATTATGTCCCTGCACTTAGTCAGTATGGCATTTCCTTCCAAGGCTTTTCTAATGCATGGTGTCACTTAGGGTTCAGCGTTTTGCTCGCTTGTTCACAATGTATACCACACCACTAGGAGGTACGTAACTTGGCAGTCATTCACTAGGGTATCATTTTTAAGCGATGATACTTAAATTCATTTGACAGTTTATCTTGTAATCGCTTCCGCACAGCTGTTGTCCATTGCCTTTCAGGAGGGAAGTCTTAGCCTATATTGTGACCATTAAGCTCCACCTCAAAATAATTAAAAATTGAATTTCTGCTGCTGGTCACTCCACTAAAGCTGAAAAAGTTTGAACAGTTTAAATCATGGCCAGCTATTATTAGGATGTCTATGTTTAAATGTTTCAAACTAGGAGACTCACTAGGCTCACTTACTGAGTTGGTGATTCTGCTCAAGAATAACCTGGGTGTCATTTTAAATCTACTAAGTCCTTCACCAACTATGTTAGTAGTTACTCGTATTTTAATTTGTCACACATGCATATAAGTGACTTGCGCAGACTTAGGTGTCATATATCTGAGGATGACTATAACTTGATTCTTATTGGCAACATGAAGTCCAATCTACAGAAGCTCAGGAGAGTTCTCTTTGGTTAGAGTCGTAGCAAATAAATCAAGATATGAACATAATAGCCCTTGTAAAAAGGCATTACATTGGATTCCTGTTCAGCAGATCATTTCTTTAGACTTTGGTCTCAAGATGTAATACATATTAGTTAGGCCCTATAAGATTGTTATTATAGGCTTAATGAAAACATAACACAAAATAACAGTGAGGGGCAAGTTGTGTAGGGGTATGTTCGGTGCCTTGCAGCCGGAGAGTTGCGGATTCGAATCCACCTCAAGCCGCCGCGTAGGGACCCTGGGCAAGTCCTTAACTCGCAATTGCTCATGCGCTTCGGCGTGAAACCCGATTCAGTGTCCGCGCTGTAGTCGGGAGCGCCTCTGAGTAGAAATCTTGAAGGGGCGCTATATAAATATCTGAAATGAATGAATGAATGAAGTTGGTTGCTTCAAGGGGCAAGTTGGTTGAAGCAACCAACTTGCCCCAACCGACTTGCCCCAGTAGATAATTTTTCTAAAACCACATATCGCGAGACAACGTGAATAATTTCAACCATGAGCAACATGCCGTTCAATGCCACAAAAATGGCGCTAAACATTGTACATATTTCACATTTTTAGTCCCTATAGTTTGCGATATATAGAAAATTGAACATTTCACGAAATAAGTTTGCTTAAGATATAAAATTACCTTTTATTCAGCAAAAAATCCTCACAAATTCGCAGCGAAAATTCATATACGCATAAAAGTCAACACATATGACCTCGACCTTAATTTTGTCCACTACCTCCCCGTGAACTCACAGGACCGCACAACCAACTTGCCCCACCGGCCAACTTGCCCCGGGTTCCCCTAATTGTAAATTATTCGTCAGTTGTAAGTCTATTACGAATGCCTCGTTAATTGTAGGATCAACTGTTGATACATTTAAGTTCTACAGCTGTAACCCGGTGAAGATGATATGCTTTTTTGAGAGGGCATTTTGTTTGTTGGTATGCAATTTAGTGCTCTATGGCGGACTCTGTGTCTGAAGTATAATAATTTAATGTTATAAAAATCTTCGAAATTTAGGGCCATAAAAATGCCGCTTCAAGTAGATCAGCATAAATACCAGCTAAAGCCAGGTTCATTTGTCAGTTTCGGTGCCAGTTTCGGAATGAGATCAAGCCGGTTCTACGGTGAAAAATCGTTGATGGAGATGTTCATGGTGCCATGCAGGAGTACAGCCAGGAAAGAAAAACTTGAAGAGTTCAGTTTTAAGTTGTGTATGGAAAGCTGCAGTAGATAGGACAAGCGAAGAGATTAATAGGGGATGAATGAACTGGATGAGGTTTCTTGGAGTTCATTCCAAATGCTGGGCAAGGAGCATTTGTTTCTCAGAAACTCTGGATGAAAAGTGTTTATTTTCGAATCAAAGTGTAAATACAAACTAATTCTCTTAAATGTAAACCTCCTACAATCAGAGCGCTTTTTATTTACTGAAATTATATGGTTTTCCCAAACAGGAGGTTTGAGCATTTTATCCAAATAAACAGGATATAAAATTGTTTGTGTTTAAGTAGTATTTAAAATATATTTACGTGATTAATTGATTGATTGGAATTTGTCAGAAGGTCAGAAGTTAGTTTATTTTTGACTCAAAAGTGTACACAGTAACTCCTTCTCCTCCGACGATCAGTTGTTTCTTTGTTTCGTCGTAAAACAATCTCCGTGGCCATTGGATGCTTGTTGTTTTAACTTCTTTTGTTGGACAAATGATTCGATACCATTTTAGATCGGAATCAAAGAGAACCACTCGATGATTCCCTTTGTCAGCCACGAACACTCGATCGTCTGAATCAAGTGACAGATGTTTAGGATCAACCAGTTCTTTCGCTTCACTTGAAGGAATGAAGCGACGGATGACCACCCGTCCATCTCTGGTCAATTCACTTACGACCCAGTTTTGTGCTCTCCCATCTGACCCACTCTCTCGATGTTTATTTTCCATCCACTGGTGAATGATGATTAAATTCCCGGTAGATGTTTCCACTGCATGACGAGGATTCTCGATGTCTTCTGGCAACTTAATGTATCGAAGAAGGTTTGCATCTGATCCGTAGATTCTTATAATGGACCGATACATATTGACCACTAACAATTGACCATCATTGGATACAGACATACTAACTGGCTTATGCTCAGTGGTCAGCCATTTGATGATCTTGTGTTTGTCATCTGTTTCTCTAGTTATCTTCCAGACACATTTCTCTTTGTAGTCAGAGACGTAGAGACAATTATCCTTCTCACTGGATCCAATGTCTCTGGGATATTTAATCTCTTTTATTTCTATGTTCTTCTGAAGACGAAATGGACGTCGATCATCAAAGACATGGATTACATTTGGAGGAGAATCTGATTGACAGAGGACATAAATTTCATTTCTCAGTTTAGTCACTCCATACACATCGTCTTCTTCTTTCAATATTTTCTCAGTGGAAATCGGATATACGACTAAAATAAAAAAAACTTATTACTATATTGATTCATTAATTCATTACGAAGATTTATATAGCGCCGCTTCAGATCCAACCTCTGACGTTGGTTTCTAACTGATTTTCGTTCGTTTAATGTCATTTCTTGATCTAATTCGCTGTCTGTCTCTAACTGCCTTTCGATATCGCTCATATCTCATCTATAGGCCTACCTTGCTTCTACAATCGCGCTTAGAGATAATTGATTAGCATCGATTTATTCCTTGTGCATTATAATAACGGCCGATTCAGTTCATTCGCTCTTCATCGGTTAATTGCAGTTCATTTGAAACAGCCACACGGTTTCATTCTTTACCTCACTGTTAAAATCTTATAAATCGTAATCGTATCTGTGATTTCTACCAAACGTTATCTCCTGTTGAACAGTATTGCTTCAAAACTTATACGGATTCTTCCGGTCTGACTTTCTCTATTTTGTCTACAGTGCTTCCATATCTTAACAATGCTACTTCAGAATTTCAGTTGCCAGCAAAGAGCCTATTAAGACCGGTTTCTATGTAGCTATACGTTATACTCGCTGATTAGTAGTCTCTTTTCCTGTCTATTATTAATCAAACTGTCCATTTACTTGTCATTCATTCTCATTTCTTTTGATTTACCTTCCGCCGAATTACCTTACTGTCCATTATCAATGTCTGAATTACTCGTATTCCGTTGACTGTCTGCCACTACCTCAATATCTTTTCATCATCCCATTAATCGTCTGTATGCGTCTCTATTGCTTCTCTACCTTCCCCACTATTAGCCTCTGAATTTTAGTCTTGACTTCTTCTGACGGTAATTACCCCTCCGAGTACATAAGTTTCCTTTCCCTATAAGAAATTTTTGTAAATAGTCTCATTTAGAGTTTGAATTTCATTTACTTTTATTCTGTTAATAGAAAATAACGACTTTTCTCGATAGTTCGAACATTCTTCTGATATTTCTAGCGCTGCTCTAGCCATAATGAATCAAAACGATATAGGGCTAATATTATACTATGGCCTATATAATATTATGCTGATTAATTATACGATTTAAGTTTAATTTATGATGAGTGCATTCATAAGAACTTACCAGCTGCTTTCTCGAACTGACAGCTATCAATGTTGATCGCCATTGATTCGGTGATTTCAGAAGAAGATGGAATATTTGCAATACCAATCAAGTCATCTCTCAGCTGATTCGATCCGTACAGCTGCTCAATATGTTCAAGGGCTGCTTGTGAATGACACCAAATCCAAATATTCAGAGTCTGTCTGTCCAGTTGGGAGTTGAGAATTTCTAAGCCTTTCTCCTTCAGTTTAGTTATGAGTTTATAAGTTTGAGAAAACCATGGTTTGGTTCTGTTTTGAACGTCTTCGATTTTTTTATGAAGTTGATTTACTTCTATGGCAGATGTGCTATTTGTACAGCGATTTTGAACTTCAACTTTTATTACGACTAAAAGCAAAACAGAACAAAGTTAAAACGAGCATGAGCATTCTTTTCGAAGAAGATGTGATCATTGATCAGTTGTTAATGATGCAACAATTTACGAAAAGCGTGGACAATAATTATTGAGAAATGGGATAAACCAATAAAAAAAACGTGCGGCGAAAATAGTTACGGCAAAAGAGAAAGTTCCCGTAAAGCCAATGGCAGTGAATTACATGTGCGTGTTTGTGAAAACGCAAGAAACTCCGATACTGTGGATGGTCAGTTGAGACAAAAGTTTACTAGAGAAAGCTGCTCATAATTTTGGCGTCGCAGGATGAAATGTTTGCAAAGCAAGAAAGAGGTGTTTGAGTAGGCCTACTTTTGAGTACACATGTGATGGCAAAATATTTGTTACTTGTTAGGTGGTCGGACGATGTTGTAGCATTGTGCCAGTAACTTTGATACGTAAAATCCTGTGAAAAAAGTGCTCAGACACGTCAAGTTTGCAAGGACAATGAATTAGTATCTCAATCACTGAAGATAAACAACTGTACAGCAGCTATGGGAGGTGTTGATAAAAAATATCGGCTCCTGTCTGAGTATCAAGGGTAAAAAGTGGTGGTAGAACTTGTTCATCAGATACTACCAACATGGCCGTAGTTGCTCTATGGCGACTACACTGTCTCGGAGGCGTCAACAGTTATCCATTTGGATTTTCGGCGAGAGATCACACAGGGTCAAGAGATCATGGCGTTGTCGTTTAGGGGAATCCACTGCTCCAGTGCCGTCATGCATCCGCTATGATGGCGTCGAGCATTAAATTCGTCTTGCAAGTCAGGGTCGTTGCATTTTATGCAGAAAAAACACTACCAAAGAAAGCGCCATGCGTTTCAAGAGACTTCAGCTGAACTGTTTTGAAAGTTTTCATTCCTTAAAATAAACTGGTTTTCAATCATTTTTACAGAAGGCAGTATTGCATGGTTTAATCATGCTGAGCTGCCATTGTAAGAAATCCTAATGGGAATAACCCAACTATCAAAAATGACCTTGAACTATGATGAATAAAAGCATGCCAGTTATTTTTAAATGCCATCAACATATTACACATATTTATAAAATTTTGGCATCTCAAAATTCCACCTTAAAAGCATAGTGGGAAAATAAAGGTTAAAAGCACAGATCAGTCATGTAACTAGATGCTAGATCAGTACAGCCAGTTTCAAGTTCTTCTATATTCAGATAATACTGAAATTTATCTACAATACAATACAATACAACTGTAATTTGATAATGCCTACTTACAAAGTTCAGGAGTGCACATTGAAGCCGGGCATATTGAAGACGAAAGTAGAGTGGAAGAGGCAAGAAGTTTTAAGTGGCATCTTTTAAAGTTTAGGGCGAAAGATAATGTATATAAACGATTTTCTTTATCTTGCTCTGCTAAACGTTAGCTCATTATTATTATTATTATATTATTATTATTATAAAATTTGTAACACACAGAAATGTAAATCTGAGGCGCGGATAGTTAGCCGCCAGGAGAAGATGCAATTAGATATCCAAGTGCTTGAAAGTCAAGGAGAAATAGTGAGTGTTTAGCCGCTTCTTGAAGGAAGAATGTGAATTTGAACTACGAAAAGAGAGTGGCAATCGATTTCATTCCGTGGGGCAGAGGCATGGAATGCACGCGAGCCCACAACTGTTATGTATAGTGACAGCTGAAAGATCAGTACTTGATGATCGCAGGCAACGAGGAGGGCTGTAAGGAGTTAGTAGTGAATGAAGGTAGCGAGGAGTGCTAGTGCTGAGGGCTTTGTAGGTCAGTTTGGATCAATTTAAATGTTATTCTAAATAAATTCAACTGGAAGCCAATGCAGTTGATGGAGTAGAACTGAAGAGCTTGTCCGTAGTGGAACGCACAGCACTACGTGAGCCAAGGCGTTTTGGATGCGTTGAAGCCTATTGAGCCATAAAAATCGAATTAGCAAAATCAAGGCGAGAGGAGACAAGGGAACAGGGTATGGTTTGCGACATATTCTTAGAGCCGACCTGAGTTGACGTATTGCTAAACTTTGGATCAACCTTCAACAGACTTTTCCACTATTTTTTCTCACTTGCACTGAAGTTGTGATAATAAATTGTACACTACCGTATCTAGTAGATAATACGATAGGGCATTAAAGAGTCTAAAATAATATTTCAAGGCCACGAAACGACCTGTATGTAATTATATATAAATGCATATCTCATTATAATTATAAACTACTTAATAAGCATGAACAGTTTGATAAAATTTGGACTGTAAACCTCCTCCATTTTCCATGATTCTTGCCACTGTCTTCTGATTTGTTTGTCGAAGATATCTGACAAAATGTGAAGATCTGGTCTCATCGAAGGATCTCAGAAAGTGCAAAAGCTCGGTGTTCTTATCTCGTATTCTACGTTGTCGTTGTTTTAAACGTTGTCGTTGAATTAAACGACTTTGCGTTTCCGTTGTGAAGCTTAGAGACAACAGCGAATCATCGAACTTGTCATTCTGTTCAATATATTCTAGGAAAAAATTTTGGTTGTTCATAATGATTGCCGATCTTTTCTTGTTTTTTTCATAGAAACCTAAACAGACAAAAAAGTATCATTACTTTTGAATGAGATCGCAGTTTCTTATATTACAATGTGTATCATCAGCGAAAAATTCCTCATCAAAGTAAATGAGAAACCTTTGCACCGGCTAACTTTAGACTAGACATAGGTTATGAAGGTTCAGGGTGTTTCAACACGAAAAACAATGTTGTAACCATTGACGCCTATCCAAAGCCGTATTTAGGGGGTGTTTTGGGTGTTTAAACACCCCGAAATTAAATAATGTATAATATAAATATTGCATTTACTAACATATACGGTATTACGGTGTAAGAACTAAGAGCACTCATGTGAACTTAGATGATGCAGCTCTAGCCTACATTGCTTTGAGAGCTCACAGCGCTCCTCCAAACCCCTTGTAGGCGGTTGACTTGGCTGCTTGTCGGCTTGTTCAAGAACGAGTAAACACCTCCCGAAACAAAATCCTGGCTACGGCCTTGCGCCTATCTATGAAAGCATAATCTAGGTACTAAGTCATGGCCGCTCTCACGACTTGCTAGAGCATTGTTAAGATATTGTTAAGATATCTAACTAGTCTCAGAGCAACAGCTTTGTCCATAGTTCAAAAGATGGAAATCTCGAATTATGCATTGCTAAGAAACTTATATTGCGCTTGCAGAAAGTATTTTACAGAGTTATTTCAGAATAATCTAATAATCCTTTACAGCATCTCTGAGACAATGCATTGGGCTTCGACAGACAATTATGGTCGCTGAAAAGTGAAACCGAAAGCTAAGTATTCGGGATCAGTCTATTTAAAATAGAGAAGAGCAATCAATGAAACACGAAAGACACGGAGGGCAATATTAGACTATTAGACAAACAGGTCCTAGTACTGATGTCTTCCACATACTATTGTCTAAAATTAAGGCTTCCTGTAAAAACTTTATATAAGGAAATCAAAAGGCATAATACGGTTGGTAATGAAGTTGAAATAGATCCATGGTGTTCAAGTGTAGACCTAAATGACATTAAGGAATTGACAGAAAGCACAACATTGTGGCGTTAATTCCGAAGTGCTGGTAAAGCCATAAAGAGTCCAGTTGATCATTTTCAATGTGCACACTCTAGTTCAAATCTGCTAATGATATATACGGGCAAAAATGGTTGTTGGTTGTTCTAAAAATAAAAAAATGTAACATAGCAGAGTTGAACTAGAGATAGGACTGTGTGCACATTTAAAATGATCAACTGGACTCTTTATGGCTTCACCAGCGCTTCGGAATTTACTTACGGGTTTTGGTAAAGTTTGATCTATGGCAGCTGATCCTATGTTTATGGATGAACATTGAACAACCAATTAATTTTGGTTGACTCCGTAAGTATTACGATGTGCATGTAGTTGGCGGTCGTAGACGTCTTGTGTTTGATTCAGGTTTCTTAAACGTACGACGTCGTACGTGCATTTGCATCTCAATAATGCTCCCATGTGTTTTATGAGATCCTTCAATTGTAACCACGTTCAGTCTAAATCTTTGCACATAATGTGCTAGTCGTTGAATCATAATTATCTCATACACCTCAAACTGTCTTGTCTTCCCTAGCAATGGTTTTGACTTATAGCAGACTTCAAAACTGCATGTTACTTCTCAATGGTATCACTATTGAAATCTACTAAGAATAAAGAAAAGCTGTACGTTAAATTTATTAAAAAACCCACACCTGAGAATAAGGATGCATTTATTAAAATCGTACCAAATATAAATTAATTCGCAATACACTGAACAATCTTACTATACCAATGAGATTATCAAATATAGGGCGTAATAAGGATTAGGGTGACCACATGTCCCGGATTGCGCGGGACAGTCCCGGAATTGAGAAAAATGTCCCGCGTCCCGGACACGTCCATTCCGGGACAATGAAACGTCCCGGAATGAAATTTTTCTATAATTAAACACATTGAATTTTCAATTTTAATTTTCAAATAATTAGAAAGTGATGTAAATGTTGTCTCTGTCTAGTCCACTGAACATTTAATTTTTCATCTTTCTAATAAGTAAATCGTAACTATGTGGAAAACAGTAATGAACATGGTTAAGACCATAACCAGTCACTTTATTAAGTCTTTACCTTTCAGTTGAGACATTGATAAAAAAAAATTTTGTATGAAAGTAGAAGCTGGATTGATAAAAATATTTTCTTGCGAAACTAGAAGTTTGATTGACGAAATAATGCTTGCGTAAATGGAAGTTGCAGTGATGACAGTTGTCATGGAAAATTGGACATTGATTAGTTTTAAAATTCTATAGCATATACAAAACGAAACGATGAATGATGTTATAAATGCGTACATCACAAGGAGCACAAAAACGATAAATGCCATTAAATGGTCTAAATAAGAACAAGAAGGAATCATGTTAGATCATTAAATTTTAGCCACAGTTTTGCACATGTTACAGTAGACGTCATACAAAACTTAACAAGCTGGCCAAGTTCCACCGAAAATATTTTGCCCCTGGAAAATAATAATAAAATGACGTCCGTGCTTCTGTGTATCGGCATGGTAGAACAGAAATGTGGTCACCCTAATAAGGATATCAAAAACACCTGGATGACTATTAGAACTATAATCAACTCTCAAAGTAAAACCACTGATATTAATGAACTACTGTTAGAAGGGAAGTTAATTACTGATGCAGAAATAATAGCTGAACAATTTAATTTGTACTTCACAGGTCTCGATAAAGCTCTCTCTTATAAAATTCAACCATCCAAACTAAGCTTTTCTAACTACCTCCCGCCGTCTTCCGTCCAATCCTTTGCCTTATTACCTACCAGTCCGTCTGAGTTAATAACCATTAACAAAGCATTGAAAGACACACTCCTGTTACAGTAACTGATGACCTCAATCCACATATTCTATCTCCTGTGTTTGTCCTCTTGGCTGACCCATTATCAGAAATAATTAATTGCTCACTTAGAAACGGGACTATCGCCTTAGATATTAAACTCGCCAAGGTAGGCTACTACCAATATAGCCTATTATAGCCTAAACAAGGTCCAAAGAACGCGATTTCTAATTCGAAGTGACAGGCGGCCCGCAAGTTTATAAAACTAGCGGACCGCCAGTCACGTGTCAGATCATTTATGTCGGGTAATAATAGGGTCAAAGTACGAAATATATACGGTGAACCCGAAATTGCAAGAAAACGTTTTATGTTGATTTTCTGCTGTATTAGGTCTGGGGAAGAATATACCAAAAGTTGGACAAAATAAAAAAATGAAGTTTTTTTTAGTTTTAACGAGTTAGAAAATTGAAAGAAAGTGTATGAAACTACTAATTTAAATAATCTTACAATGCGTGGTGCAAAGACTTTTGAATCTATGAAAATGTATGCAGTGAAGAAGGCTACAACCGCTACACATGCAGAATAAGATCCATTATTATTCATTACGATTGTGAGGTGTTCCGTAGTCGAGTGGTTAGCGTGCTGGAATGTAAGTTCAACGGTTTCAGGTTCAAATCCACCAGGGCAGAATTTTTTCTTATGATATCTCCGTTATTTTTATGGACATTTGAAAACTTACCTATTTCCCTGGGTGGCTATAATGCATAGGGCCTAATAGAATTAGGGTGATAAGCTATAGACTGAGGGATGAGGATATCAAAGTGGAGGAAACATTTTTCCAAAGTTGTTACCGGAATATGAAGATATGGATAGAGATTTCTGATGGTGAGAATACAGGCCTACCCAGTGCGACATTGTGGTTATGCAAGTTTACATGCCCACTCACTACAGCACATGAGTAAGAAGAAGCGCATAGTATATATACGAGGATAATAGAAGAAAAACTAGGTAACACTAAAGGGAAAACTGCCTACAATATTATTGTCATGCGAAATTGAAATGCATCGGTTGGAGATGGTGGAGAGGAAAGGTACATAGGACAATATGGCTCAGGAAGTAGAAGAGACAGAGGAATTTAAAAATAGGAAGTTAGGAAAATACGATAAAGTTTACGAAAGACTGAAGAAGTTGACAGAACGATCGAGAATTGGATGCGGAATTGTGGCAGATGACAAAACTGGCAGGATTTTGACAGGACCAAACGATGTTAGAAGCAAATGGAATGACTACGATGAAGATCTATCAGAATAAACGCAGGCCAGGGATCTATATGAAGACTTGCCACAAGATACCGATGAGGATATAGGACCAGATGCTCTGAGAAGTGAGATGCTGGCGGCCATTGGCTAAATGAAAAATAAAGCCTTGAAAAAACAACACAAAGTAAAGGATATCGACAACATCCCAGTTACGATACTTAACAACCTGAAAAAACATTGCCAGAACAGACACAGAATTACAAGGACCTTCTATTGTCCATTTTGATCTAACTGAAAAAGAAGACAAATACAATGGCTTGTAAGGATCACCGTGCTATCAGCCTCTTGTCGTTTACTTTAAGATTTTGTTTAGGATCATCCATAGAGAGCGCAGCAAAGGTGGAAATACCAACTCAGACTTAGGAAGGGCAGAGGTACAAGGAATGCCATTTGTCAAGGTCCTTTGGGATGGCGAGTTATGCCCTGCGCCAAACTAGCAAGGATCTTTTGGCCTATTGTCGGGACAATGAAGCACAAGACAAAAGTCTTTTAAACAGTATTTTCAGACGAGAAATGTTTGACTGGGAGCCAAAAGAAAATTGTAGTCAAACTTCTATTTATAGAACACCGGATTGATGGCCGTTCCATCCCCGCAGGTGCCTCAACAACTCTGCGATAACTTCACAGTTCCGTCTGCTTGGCGGCAGTTTCCATCGTCATGGGCGGAGTTTATCAGGGGCTAGGGGGGCTAAGCCCCCCCCCCATGAACCCACAGACTTGACCGTTCGTAATTAAGGTATATAAATTGTGATAAGGTAGCCTATAGTTTAAACCGTGCACAGAATGTCCTAACACTTTACTCTAT
Source organism: Aporrectodea caliginosa (assembly GCA_020284085.1). Lineage (NCBI taxonomy): Eukaryota > Metazoa > Annelida > Clitellata > Crassiclitellata > Lumbricidae > Aporrectodea > Aporrectodea caliginosa. The sequence continues at coordinate 7,863 of JACEVL010001299.1, read as the reverse complement.
AGAGTCCGGTGTTCAGTGCAATCACCCTGGTATAATCAGCTGTATCAATTAATGCATTAATGTAGTCAATTAGTCTCAGTCTTCGATGTAAGGCCATATGTGGACGTTTACTTGACAGAGGTCCAGATTGTCGATCCTATATAGTTTAAGAGAAATCAGTGCCTAAAGTGGTTTCGGTTACCGGTATAATTTGTGATTTTGCGTTTTCTTTGTCTAATTAAATTCTCTTATCAACGTACTTTACCTATAAGGTTCAATGTCATTGAAATAAAAGTTTTTTATGACAAAATTTTGTGTTTCTTTACAAAAATGTCAATTATTTGTTTTCGGTACAGTAGGCTTATAGTAGGCCTACTTCACGACTAAACTGCATAATTATTTGTCAGATAATTTAGCTGCAGTTACATATTAATAGGCCTAGTGAAGCTTACAGGAAATGGCTTCTAATGATATATGGCACTCCATAACAATGCAGTAGGCCTAGTTGTTGCGAAACCTTAGAACCTACAACTTCATGTTACTGTTGGCCCTATTCTTTAATCGCAAATTACTCGAAATGAGCATTTTCGGGGTTGTTGTGTTTGTCAGTCTCTACAATAACCAGACATGTGCTCGATTTACTCTTTATTTCATTCTCATTCTGAACCTTTTGAATACGCCAACAACTCCAAACCGACAGTCTGGTCCCTTTTCACGTAAACGTCCACATATATGTATTTTTTAAGCAGTAAAATCCTTCCAAATCTTCTCACCAGAAGGACGAAATTAGTACCAAGTATGTTAAAATGCATTTGGCTGCTGGGCTTCGCCCCACACCCCGACTGCAGGCTAAAATAGCCCCAAACCCCTCCGTTTTAGAGGGGATGTCGCTTTGCGGTGGCGGAGGGGAGGTGAAGGTATGCTTTAGCTCCCCCATGGACTAAACCCAAACTCCGCCCATGTCCATCGTCAAAGCGTCCCACAGCGGGAAGTAGCGACGACCTCTTGATTTTTAAGGTTGTCTAAAAGCCTTCTGGTAGCGTCCTACCACTGTCTGTAACACAACCTTGCGCCCGCGGTTGACTCTCAATGTCTACTCCGGCTGTGGGAACTGTGTTGCACTCGACCAGCCGTCACAGCGAAGATTCGTTGCCCCTGGTGGAATTCGTCTCTCATAGTAGTGCAGTTGGCGGCAGAGATGGGTACGATTAGCTAGAACTGCTAATCGATTAGAATTAGAATTAGCTCCTGAAATTTGCTAATCGATTAGAATTAGAATTAGCAAAAGGTTTTAGCTAATCGATTACAATTAGAATGAGCCGCAGCTAATCGATTAGCAATTAGAATTAGATTTCGATAATCGATAGTTCGATAAATATATTTGCTTCATGAATTTGTCAAATTGTAGGCCTAATCAGAGCACGGCAAGTTACTACAGCAAGTTGTTGTAGCCTATTACAATACCTACAGCTTTAGAGTATTACAACGCTTAAAGCTGTAGCCTATTACGTACAATGCCTAAAGCTGTAGCCTATTACAATATCTAAAGCTGCACAACTGCTATGTGTGAGAACACTACAAAAGCCAGCAAGCAACACCACATCAGTCAATACATGCTGCAATTATTGACATTTCTATACTGCATAAGTTCACTGTTGCATTTTGCAATTAGCATGTCTTGAATCAGTGCATTACTTAGCCTACAGCGCCTAGCGTTTACGATGTAGCCACAAAACTAAATACGCGTTCCATGGCAGCTGAGGTTGCAGGAACACAGTGATGCTGTAGATGAAGAACACGAAGACATGCAAATCTTTCAGTGCTGCATGAGAAGAATGGACAGATACCGGTAACCATGAACAAATCATTGCAGGTTTGAAACAGCCTTCAGATAAATAAGTAAGTAAGGAATTCTTGAAATACTCAATATTAATAAACTCATTCACAATGAATGCATTCTCAGCTTAATTTTCAAACATCTAATCGATCAGCTAATCGATTTTCGATTAGAATTAGCTGAAAATTGCTAATCGATTAGAATTAGAATTAGCATCAGATGACAGCTATTCGATTAGAATTAGAATTAGCTGTTTTCTAATCGATTAGCTAATCGATTAGCATCTAATCGATTAGTTACCCATCTCTGGTTGGCGGTGACAACGTCTTGGGTTCTCGTTCGAATTGTCAGGCCCGTTGTCTGCAACGTGTCTCTTTTAGTCGTTCGATCTTGTTGCAGTCGTTCGACCTCTCCTGTCCATCGACTTGCAGTGTCTTTGCTTTAGTCATTCGAAATGCCTTGACCATAGACTTTGCTGTGTATTTCCTTTAATCATTCGAAATGCCTTGGCCATAGACTTTGCTGTGTATTTCCTTTGGTTATTCGAAATGCTTTGGCCATAGACTTTTCTGTGTATTTCCTTTGGTCATTCGAAATGCCCTGACGATAGACTTTGCTGTGTATTTCCTTTGGTCGTTCGAAATGCCTTGGCCATATACTTTGCTGTGTATTTCCTTTGGTCATTCGAAATGCCTTGGCCATAGACTTTGCTGTGTATTTCCTTTGGTCGTTCGAAATGCCCTGACCATAGACTTTGCTGTGTATTTCCTTTGGTCATTCGAAATGCCTTGGCCATAGACTTTGCTGTGTATTTCCTTTGGTTATTCGAAATGCTTTGGCCATAGACTTTTCTGTGTATTTCCTTTGGTCATTCGAAATGCCCTGACGATAGACTTTGCTGTGTATTTCCTTTGGTCGTTCGAAATGCCTTGGCCATATACTTTGCTGTGTATTTCCTTTGGTCGTTCGAAATGCCCTGACCATATACTTTGCTGTGTATTTCCTTTGGTCGTTCGAAATGCCCTGACCATATACTTTGCTGTGTATTTCCTTTGGTCATTCGAAATGCCTTGGCCATATACTTTGCTGTGTATTTCCTTTGGTCATTCGAAATGCCCTGACGATAGACTTTGCTGTGTATTTCCTTTGGTCGTTCGAAATGCCCTGACCATATACTTTGCTGTGTATTTCCTTTGGTCATTCGAAATGCCTTGGCCATAGACTTTGCTGTGTATTTCCTTTGGTCATTCGAAATGCCTTGGCCATAGACTTTGCTGTGTATTTCCTTTGGTCATTCGAAATGCCTTGGCCATAGACTTTGCTGTGTATTTCCTTTGGTCATTCGAAATGCCTTGACCATAGACTTTGCTGTGTATTTCCTTTGGTCATTCGAAATGCCTTGGCCATAGACTTTGCTGTGTATTTCCTTTGGTCATTCGAAATGCCTTGACCATAGACTTTGCTGTGTATTTCCTTTGGTCATTCGAAATGCCTTGGCCATAGACTTTGCTGTGTATTTCCTTTGGTCATTCGAAATGCCTTGGCCATAGACTTTGCTGTGCATATCCTTTGGTCGCTCGAAATGCCCTGACCATAGACTTGCAGATATAATTATTTGCTTTTGATATTTGTCCTGCTCTGTCCATCAACTTCCAGTGTCTTTTGATTTCAGTGACACTCGCGACCTCTTCCATTTCTGTTCACTGCCTAAAAGCTTTCATGTTCCCTCGAAACTGCCATGCTGAGAGCGCCTTTGAACAGCTGACACTGTAAGAGGCACTCTACAAGTTTTCACATACAGTACAATATAATATACTCGTGTTGTCACTCCTGTTCGACTTCCTGCACGGACTACCGATTAGTTTTCTGCAGCCTTCCTTCGGCTTTTTGTTCGTTCTTTCGACAGCATATTGATCCCCACAGCAAGATGTAAGCATAATCTACACGGGCGCCAGTCCAGGGGTCCCACCACTTAGCGGTCCAACCAGTTGCAATGTTCAGTTGTTGTCCCATCACTCCGTGTGTTATCTGAAGGGAAGAGATTCTAAGAGTGAATAGTGACTTGATATTAATTAGTCAGTGAGTGGTCGGATTCTGAGTGATCCCAGGAATAAATAAATAAATATAATTTTGAAATATCGCGTTGATATTGTTCTAGAGTAGCGCTTTAAGAGTGGCATCTTCAGCTGTTGATAGGTTATCTCATTAACTCAAGCGGAGGTCGTAGACTGATGTTGGCAGAGGCAGTGTAAGAGATATTTATCAGGGCTCAGGTATGTCAGCTTCAACGCTACGAGTATCCTGTTGCGGGTTAAAAGTCGTACAGACAGTTATATTCTGTCTTGTAGGTTCAGCGTTCCGCTTGTCTTTTTACCTCAGGATTCGACCTTCATTCTATCTGGCCATACTATACACTAGTATAAAGTTAGATTTTGCAAATCAGTACTACATAATATAATTTGAAGAGCTTAAGTAATTTCAGCCGACAGACATGAACCGAATTGGAGAGCGGCACAAGGGCACTTATCGATATATAGTGGCTCTCGAAAACGCTAGTTATGAAGAGAAGAAGCATCTCAAAATGAGAAAGTACTTGCAAAGACACCTCGACTTACTGCCTACCTTCAAGCAACAGCTATTAGCACATCTGCTGTCACCGTGGATGATGCTCAAAATGCAGGCTCATCCGAGCCTGCATCCTGATGCTGTAGTTGTTACCTTAAAATTTATTTCTCTTGATTGTACTTTGACATGTAACTGGGTGCCACCCAGAGTTGTCTCTTTTCAAATAAATGAAAATATATACTTTCAATTCTTTGTTTGTCTGTATCAACAACTTCTATTAAAAACTGAATAGGAAGCTAACAACTTATTCTTTTGTTTTGTAGGCCTATTTGTGAAATTATCTAATACCTATTAATAAAATAGAAGACACTTTATTTATAAGTTAAATGATCTTCCCAATTTATTTTTATTTGTGTGTGTTTAAGAAAAAATTCGTTAACAATGAGTCAATAACTTAAACATTGCCATAAACACCTTTGCCTGTATGAGTCAGTATGACATTAGGGTGTTGCTTAAAATAGGGAAAACATAAATCGCTTCCTTTTTGTGATCTTACCCTCCAGAACTATTCCAACTGGTCTGAAATTATTTAAAAAAAAATTTGAACTTGATATATTAATATTTAGAGGTAGCTCAATGACCACAAAGTTTATAAAAAGATCGATTTTTGACAAATGAAAACATACAAGACTATTACATGAGCTGTTTCGGTAAACCAAAGTTGTTTCCTTTTCTGATAATTACAGACAAATTAAATAGTCATGTAGACTCTACATTAAAAAAACTTGATGGGTTACAATCAAAAATTGCAATGGAAAAAATTTGAAACGTCACAAAATTTGAAATGTTCAGTACAACGTTCAATACAACTTTCTCAGTTTATTTTGGTAGACGCAGAGAGTGTCTCTTTTTGTGTCTGGATAAGCCCGCGGGTGCTGCTGAACAACTTGCAGCAAATACTGAAGCTGTAATTCATCATGAGTCATTAGGCCACTGAATTCCTGGATGAGTGCCATGCTGCGTTCTGCATGGTCGTTAACAACTTTAATGGCATGTACTGACTCTGCAGCCTTCTGGTAGTCCTCTCTATCTTTCCACAGGTCAGGATCTACAGTGAGAAATAAATCTGAAAGTTCCATTAATTCAAACAGAGTCCGTGACTTCGCAGATATAAAGTCCTCAAGATTTTTTTTCAATGAATGTGTCCAGGTCAACACTGATTCATTTAGTGTGACCGTCAGTGTTTCCGTTAACGCCCAAATGGCCGTTTTTACGTCCGCAGAAGACGTTCAAAACGTCCAAATTTTCTGTGTGATATACAAAAGAAATGAGCTATGTCCATAAACGTTTTAGGTCATGGTGTAAATACGTCCTCTTTTTGGACCCTAACGGAAACACTGGTGACCGTATTCAGTGCCGTCTTCATTTTGCATCGCTGTAATCATTAGCCTCTTTGTAGCAGAACTTACATGGTTGTCGAAGAAAGCTAAAGCAACTAATTCTGGCGACAAATGCCATAAGTGTTTTGAAAATTTTAGAGATGCTGCCTTGGATATGGTTGTGTTGATTGCCGAGTATTCAAGAAGTGATTTCAGAAGATTATGGTCATTGTAAGGAGCACTGGCTGCCATAAATCGAACCCCTCTCCGTGGGATGGAACCAATAAAGATAATAACAAGTTCAGTGAATTCTCTGTAGTCATCTCATGGCTGACTGTTTTCAAGATAGCTGTTTGCAAACTTAACAACATCATCTTTGATGTCTTGCAGTGATCTTGATACTGTGTTATTTGTCAATCCTGTTTCATATTTCTGTTGATCAATAAACTGCCAATGACCTTGAAATCGTTTAAAGAGTGGAACTTCCGGTGATGTTGTGGATCCCAGACAGACTTTAAACACTGCACCAATGATCAGCTCCATTACATGCTGCGTATATGCTAGTAATAGCACCTCCTTATCTAGCTTCTGCTCTAGCAGGACGCAGGCACCAGCAATCCGGCCAGTGTTGGAGCTTGTTGTATCAAAATACATTGCTCGAACTCTATCAGCTATGCCCCATTCCTCCAGAGCCATGTAGACAGCTGCAGCTTGAACTTCACCTGTTCCCCGTGCTAGCTTTGCCACAGTAAGAAGGCTGTAAACTCCATTGCCAGAAACAATTACTGGAAGTCTATCAACTTTTTCTTTACTTGTAAGATCAGCAATGATGGACTACCAGCGGTACATTACATGTACTTTGGAACTTGTCTTGTAAAGCTGTTGCTTGCTGAGTCCTCTGTTTGATTCTTTATCTGCGAATTGTATCACGATTGAGGGCGATGTCGTCAATTCCGTGACCGAGGCTTTTCAGTTTCTGCAATAACAAAGGTTGCTTTACGATCAGATAACTTCGTCCTGTCCAAGGCAGCTGCTAGTTCTGGTGTGAAAATACCTGCTCTGCCTCTCTTTCTCCTACTTGATGTCTCAGATAAGCTGCCTCCAACTGCTCCCTCACTAGTTTCTCTGTCTCCCTTACAGCTTGCATCTTCTTCTTCGTCAGTATCTGTCCTGCTGCTGCTTGAGGATATCTGTTCTGCTATTTCTTTACCACTTCTCTTGAAGTCTTCCATGCTACGTTTTCCGACAAGCATCTGTTCCTGTGTTTCTGCTGATCGTTTCTCCTTTGCAGTTAATTCTGCATCCAGGCCTACCATTGACCCTCTACGTCCTTTCTCACGCTGAGCTAACAAGAACTCACGATCCTCTGGAATTGCTATAATTTCGAGTGCTCTAAGATAAGAAATGTCAAAAAGGTCATCTAGTTTACAAAGAAATTCAGCCTCATTTGCTTGCTGTGTTGCATATTGTCGCCCCTTGTTTTTCTTCAGTAAACGCCATTCTTCAAATGTTCGTTCTAGTTTGGTTATGCAATTTCTTGGATCCATCATTGGGATCCTTGCCATTTGATAAAGTATTGCCAGCTTTTCGACTGTAACAGCTGATAGCTATTTGGCCTGAATTATTTCTTTATACAGGGTGGTCCAGTAGAAATGCAACTAATTTGAATGGATATAACTTGAACAATTGTTATCCGAACATCGTGCACAATATACTTTATTGAAAGTAATCATCTACTCTACTACTATGTCAAATCTTGCACTGATATACGGCACCGTTGTTATAAAATTTCGGTGCGGCGCACACCTCTCGAATTTTGAATGTAAGTATTGACGCCGCTCACGGAAGAGGATAGATTTTTAATCCGAATTTTAAGAGCAGAAAAAGGATACAATGCACATCAGATGTTGATAGAATTCCCGGTAAACGTAGTTTGAAGGTCGTAAATTATTTTCTGGCTTTAAGTGAAACAAATGGCGTCGTAAATTATTTCAAATAACGTGCAATTGCCCAATTAATGTATCAGTATAGTTATAATTGGTTAAACAGAAGGAAATCGATTGAAAAATTATGTTAAATATTCAATATTTCTCATAACAAATG
>JACEVL010001298.1:0-86638 GCA_020284085.1 Aporrectodea caliginosa | reverse complement strand
TAAGCCTACGATATGATTTCTTATGTCTTTAAAGATCTCTACTGCTCACTATGTTTATTTCTTTTGTGCTTAATTTCAAATAGGTAAATAAGAAAATAATCTTTATTTGACAAAGCCACACCCAGTCTCTTATGGACTGGTCTTTTGGATGTTGACCTGATTTGTTTTGGTGTGCCATCGGTTGATGCCTTGTGCATTAGACACTGGTGCAATAGAAGTTGCTAATTACATTACACATAAACAACAGTGCACAAACAGATTGAGTAATAAAGAGCAATTACATTTAACAGTTTAATGATGAGGGTGTACTACAAGTGACTGGGAACCAATGCAGCTTGTTAATGAAACAATCAGTTAGTATAACAGTTCAGCAACTAAAGGACATAGCTTGATATGGTAAAGAATGTAGGCTTACGTCAGGGTCAGAATACTTGCATTTGGGAGATATCTTCTTTTACCTTGCAGCTATCCTATATTACCTTAACCTAATATTGCCTTACTTGAGAAAAGCAGTAATGTTTTTTTTACCATCGTCTTTTTCTAATACAGGGAAACGTTTATCCAGCTATTATTCACAATGGTTATTCCACAGATATTATTAATAATACGAATTGCTACAAATGATTTTAATTAACGTGGTTTGTTTTATTTACTGGTTTGCTACAATTCATAAATAATTATTATGATGATCTGATGGTCCAGAAATATCTTCTAATCTATTTGTGGCCAGTTAATTGACTCACTAAAACTGTACAAAGATTGTTTATACTACAGAGTGTAACAGTATTTCTAAGCAACATTTGTGTCTACTGGCCACTCACTGTATGAGCTGATACTCAGCAGTTGTATTAGACAATAATAAACTAATGCTGTGAAGATTCTACTGTTTATGCTGAGGATTCCGTCCGTGGCTGGCAGAGTCCAGGTGCAGGATTATCAGTTGTAAATGTGTCAGTTACTCCAGTTAATGGTTCAGTTGGGGGAGCTTTATATTTGATTATGAACAGCTTCTGGAAAAAGAGAATGGACCAGCAAATAAAGCTAAAGCACTCAGAAACAAACATTTTTAAAAATTCTGAACAGGTCTCATTCAATTGTGTTAAAAGGTAGATCATTTTTCTACAAAATATTCACAGTTGGCTGTTTATACAGTTACTGTAGCATAATCAAATATCATTACAGACAGAAAATTGCACAATTTTAATAGCAGCTTGTGTCCATACATTTCCATTCATTAAAAGTCCTCTATAGTTATAAATTGTTTTCTGGGCTTATTATCAGGTGCTGGAGAATCCGTAGTTTACTTTATGGTGCAATTAAAGACTGAGCATAAATTAGTGTGCTAATGATCGCTAGCTTAAGGGAAGGTGGAGAACGCCGTCCAGGAGATCTCGTTAACGAAGACGCACAACTGCATTGGATTAGAGAAATGGGGCAGCTTGTGCCTTCCAAGCCCTCTCATCTGCTTTCCCTCCATTCCTCGTTTTATTCCTCCTTCAGTCATCGGACTGCCCTCCATCGCTCCTCCCTCATCCATTTTGATAGAATAGAAATACTTTGATAGAAATACCTATGCAAAGAAGCACTGGATTTAATCAGTTGATTATTATTTGTCCCCATGCGTGTGGGCTTTCGATGGCCAGGGTTACTTAGTTCGCCTGCCTCCCGCCGTCTGTCAACTGAATCGCCTGCTGGCTAATTCGCAGTTGTAGTAATTTAGGCAGAAAGTTCTTTGTTTCTGGGTGGCAATTTGAAAATGGGATGAAATGAGAGAGGGATGCGTGAAGGGTGTGGGAGGAGAGAGGGAGGGTAGAGAGACAGAGACAGAAAAGAGAGAGTTGAAAAGGAAGGAAGGTGAGACTATGGAAGGAGAGAGGGAGGGTAGAGAGACAGACAGAAAAAGAGAGTTGAGAAGCAAGGAAGGTGAGGGTATTGAAGGAGAGACTGCTCTTCTGCTGCATAAGTATCAATCAAAGGATGGTCCGCCACAGAAATTCTGACAAGGATATATCTAGAGTTGGGCTGTGGAGCACAATAATTGTTGAAACTAATGAGTTTGTGCTTACTGCACATTACCTTATGATATCTTAACTGAATGAGTTTTAACATTGTCTAGTTTCTTCCAATACAGGCCCCTCAATGCCACCATTGAGGAGCATTTTGTAACCCCCTTTGGCTGTCAGTCAGGTAGTATTACTAGGTCCTTCTATTGACCGGATGTTTTTCCTTACTGACTCATTTCTTAAGCTTTTCTTCTGAGCCGGTTTTTTTTCAAAAGGGTTCTACATAAAGGTTCAAACATATAATCTAGAGGCAAGCATAAATGCTGTTTATCATTGTTTAAACATCCCTGGGTCTTCTGGATCAGAGGGAACTGCTTAGCTGGAGGTTTGGCCTGACCTCATAAAAGTTTAGTCCTGTTAGTTCTGTTTGTTTAATGTACTCCAGTCCTTCCTTCTCTTCCTTATATTCTTCCTTTCCAGGCCTCGCCATTCCCTTTCCTGTGGCTAACCAAGATTAACAGTGATTGATGCGGCAGTTGTGTGATTGCTGATTGGGGTTTGTGTGGCAAGGCTTAATGGAGGAGGCCTATGGCTGATGATATGCACTGCCGTGTATGTCGGACAGGCCCCTCAGCCGTCCTCACAGACACCTGTACAGCAGCAGCAGCAGTCGCTCCAGGCACCGCATATCCAGCGTCAGTCTCCATCAGAACGTAATGCGGAACTGAACCCGAGGAGCGAAGACCAAGTGTCTCATCCCCCCATTGGCTGCAGAACGCATTGCCACCATTGGGGAGCATTTTGTTAACCCTTTGGCTGTCAGTCAGTATTACTAGGTCCATCTATTGACCGGTTTTGAGTCTTTGTCTGACTGACACAAATGGCTTGTAAGGACAGCCTTATCAAAGATAATCAAACAATTAGAGTGGAGTAATTGCAGCTTGAGTGCTGACTAATAAGTGATTTGAGAGAAGGGTAATTGCAGGTGTATCCTTCTTATTACTCCTGGGTATGACAAACAGAACTATTACCACCTTTACAATAGATACCATATCTACCATGACCACATACCACTTCCTTGCTACTGTTTCCACCATTACTGTATAGTGTGCTTAGTTTCAGTGGTCTATGATTCAACCATAATGTGGCAAAAATCATTATGGGCAAATCCAAATTGTGATTCAGTGTAAATCATGACTTAAAACCTATTTGAGATTCAGTTTGAAAACATAAAGATTTGATTTAGAAAGTGAAGCTTGGGATTTGAATTGATTTGACTGTTGGCAATTCGATTTGACTTAGAAAGATTTGCTAGCCAAATCGCATGACAAGTTTTTACATGCCAACATTTTCTTATGCCAGTTCTTGCGCCCAAATAATTTATGTGGCTCTGCGCCATTTTGCTCAACCCGCTTGCCACTTTAGGAAAGTAAAACACATTTTGCGATAGAGTAATAGAAAGCAGAATACTGTGTCAAAAACTTGGGATTTGATGCTATACATTTGAAGCACAGGTTTTATTCAGATTTACCCCTCTTGAACAAAAAGCCCTTGCTTCATTATTATGAGGCCAGCAAAAGGGACAGATTGACAGTGGTGGAGTTACTGTGATGATTTTACAGGCAGTTGTCTGGTCTAACAGGGAAATGACTCAAGGTGTGATTGCAGGATTTTAGATTCAACCCCTCAACAGCCGCACACTTAGAAGTGCCACTATAGTTAATGATTGGATTTGAGGTCTGACTGGTAATGGCGACAGAGAAAGAGGGCAGGAGAAGACACAGGGACAGAGAGACAAAGGCAGAGTGTATAGAAAAGAGCAGAAGACAGACAGAGACAGAGACTAGGGAACTGTGTGGCAGCAGTAGGTCTTCTGTGCCAAGCTTCTTAGATGTAATCTGGATTGGTGGCCATTCAGGAGTCTCCTTGCTGGACGGCTGTCTACGTAACGTATGGCATGCTTAGCTTTGATGGCAGACCAGAGCCACAGCTTCAAATGAAGAGATTTTTCTTCTAATAGCTGCCACACTGACCAGTATTGTTTTTTTTTGTTCTCCTTGATAAACGTTTGTGTCCAAATCTAATCCGATGTAATAGGACACCAGAAACTCAAATCACCAAGTGCAAATCCAAGGCCTTCTGTTTAATGCAGAAGGCATTGAATTTGCATGCTGCGATTTTAGTTTCTGGTTGCTGAAATTCTAGAGTATTTCTTAGCCATTTTGTCTGTGTGTACCTCTATGGTCATTCAGTGATTCCAGTATATTCATACCACAGGTAATTTACAATTATCAGGTGATTAATGGCTGTTTATGGTATACATCTTTTGGCCGTAGCCTTCAGAAATCTATGGTCCTGAGTTTTAAGGCTTTTCGGAGCTGCAGTGAACTCATGACAATATGAAGCTAAGAACTGGACAGCCCCGTTCCCTCAGCATTACATGCATACACATATGTTTGTACCTATCATGTGTGTGTGTGTGTTCGTGTGCGAACGTGTTCATTCATTGAAAAAACTTATATGTGACTTGCTCCGGCAAAAGGAAGTTTTTGTCCAAAAAATTAGTTTTGTATATTTTGTGCAAAAATTGATAAGTAGTCATTTCTGTTTAAAATGTTGAAAAAATTATTATTCTATCTTGATGGGTTCCAGAGATATGAATTTTATTTTTTTTCTACTCAAAAGTATAATTTGGAGAAAAACGCATGCAAAGTTTATTATCTTAATACAAGCCCTAGATAGATCGAAAAGTTTATGTGTAAATTTGTCATGAAATAGGCAAAATATTATTAAAATAATATTTTTTCCGTATAATATAAGATCCAATTTATTGATATATGCCAAAAAAGATTAGTGAAAAATGTACACCTGATTGGTGTTTTAGCTAATTTCTTCAGTTTTATCACTGGCGACTTCCGCCTCCTTTTGCCAGAGCAGGTCACATATAAGGTTTCTCCAAGATAACTACTCAAAGAACAGTTTTCAAGTGCTTGTAAAGGATGTACAGAGTCCCTAGTTAGAAATAGATCTGAAGAAACCTTATTCCTGTGCTTAGTCAACCACTGAAAAATCATGATGCTACATCTTAGGAGCGACTTGCTACGGCCGATGCTGTAGAAATTGTCATCATTACAGATTGCAGATTACATCTTCAAATTAGTGCAGAGGGAACAAGTTCTCCGAATGCATGTATCTAGTCTAATTTAAGATCTTCTGTAGCGCCATTGTCTTCTATAGCACCATTGTCATAATGCTCAAGGCATCAGTCAGTGGTTTCTATTAATCAGAATAGTTGTGCAAGCTAAATTCCAAGGTAAGTTCGGTCAAAAGTCAAGAAGGGAGTCCAAGAAAACATGAAGACAGCCTACGGAGGAAATGAGTTCAGGATAAGATGAGTATTTAGCTGAGATCTGAAAACCAGAAGAGTCTTTGCAGATCAAACTTTTGCTAGAAGAGAGAGTGTGAGAGTTCCGCAAATACAGGGCAAGAAACAGAACAGATGCACCTTTTATAGTGACGTCCTTGTCCACAAAACGGTCAGATTGAGAAAGTTAGGAGATCTGCAATTCAGTACTCAGATCTCATGACTTTCTCAATCTGACCGTTTCTTCACTATTCCATCGATAGACACATCAGGATAATTGTGCAGTCTGCCTGTGATTTAATGATAGGGCATGCAGTATTTTCATTATTATTTTATCATGCCACTGTGTACATTAGAGTTATTCTAGTAAGGTGTGGAATATGTCCATCAGGAATTAAAAAATTACCTGGAGATACAAAAATCCATTCTGGAGCGGCTATAACTCATCAAGATCCGGAAGAGCAAAGGTGCCTTGGAAGGCAATGGAGTTAAAGCGTTGGATTATGATGGCAATGCACTGGAAAAGATAACTGATTTCTCTCGTTATTATTATTATTATTATTATGAATTATTATTATTAGTAGTATTTGTATTATTTATTATTATTATTATGAATTATTATTATTATTATTATTATTATTATTATTATTATTATATTGCAGTTATTATGTGCATAAGGTCAGTAAATCTGAATCTGGGGTGAAAAGCAATTGTTATAAAGCAAGTGACTTACTCCAATTCTCTACAGATATACAGTAACTGCTTCAGAGGTGGCTCAAACCCAAACTCGATACATTAGAAGCCGTGTGCCCAGTCGTGTTACTAAGCTGACGTATGAAGTTGATGGTTGGCTTACATGTCAAATGAAGTTTGTCACCATGGATGCGGTCATTTGCAGGAGAGGAGCTCAGTTTTCAGTGCGTTTTTGCTGACATTATTTCTCCTTAAAATGATCTCTTTTGAAAGAAACACCGCCTGAGTAAGAGGAGAGGAGGAGGAGGAGGAGGAGGAGGAGGAGGAGGAGGAGAGGACGTGTTAAATGTGGCTTAACTTAGCCCAATCTAATCACAGTCTAATGGACATTCAGCTGAAAGGACTGGAAGATCAGATTCCTCCTGTCTGGAAAAGCAGCATTTAGAATGAAAGCAATAGGATTAATCACCTCCATGTGCTCATCATATTCCAGTGCAGTTCCATGGCTCAGCTACTCTGCAATAGGTAACTGAGGTTTCATATGAATATAGCTATATCTGATGTACTACATCACATATATGTATGTATGTATGTATATACTATGCCTTGGATATGTAATACATCAGATATACAAGATAATGCATGTGATGAGATGGTTTATACGTATGTTCTATCCTTTGTATAACTGGTGTCTGGTTCCTTTATCATTCCAACCGGTTAAAGAAATAAACATTTTCTGTGAAGGCATTAGAGCAGTGACATTAGCCGTATTAGCAGGTTATTTTATTTGACATTTTGGTTGTTTTTCTGCTAACGCATTCTTGATGGAATGTGCTTCAGTCAGAGGAGATGTTGTGAGATCCTCGGGGTTCATCCTTTCAGGAGGAACTTGGCATATTTCTCTATTTTGATATCAGCATGACATTTTAGCATACCTTGGCTGGGTTGTTGTCTTTCCTGGGTGCATGATGATTCTGACCTTCTGATTGCTCTTTCACCACAAAAGTCGGGGAAATATCTGAGATGATGAGATGGCCTGATATCAGAATTGGTAGGTTTAGAAAAATAATTTATATAGTTAAACGTTAACACTTTAATGATGAGCGTGTACTTAAAGTGACTGGGAAACCAACGCAGCTCATCAGTAAAGTGTTAACCCTTTAACAACGAGAGTGTACTAAAATGTATGGGAAACCATAGGCAGCTCGTCGTTAAAGGGTTGAAGGTTAAAGTTACTCTGTCATTCTTTCTTGCAGTCATTAGCTCACTTATTTAGTAAGTCATCAATTTCATTGTTAAGATGTCTTTTACCAAAGTCTTTTCTGCTTATTAGTCACTTTTCTAGTCATCATTTTTATTTTTGTGCAGTCATGGCATGGCCTACAGTGTCTAATCGTCAAAGGTGTCATCAAGTGTATTGGTTATTTATGACTACTGTTGCCTGCTACTATCATTACACCCACTGTCATGGTTTTATTCTTTGTAGTTATCTAATTGGTCTGATTGTGATTATTATTGCCTTCCCTTTTGTTTGTATGTTGTTCTTGTCCTCATTTGTTTGAATTCTCTTTTGCTTCCTATCAATGATTACAATTTCATTGGCTCTCCCACAGGATTTGAACCACAGTAATTGGCAATGAATTTCTTCTTAACTTGTTGAGTAATCTGAATTAGAGCTTTGAACTTCCAGTTTAAGGGATTATGATTAGGCAGAAATCCAGATCTCCTTGTAATGATGAGTGTCCATCATGACTGTGATAATAAATGATGATTTTATACAGTGCAGACCTGTTTACCTGTGGGCGGTCTTAGGGAGGCAAAACCATCTCAAAGACCACCGTGGGTTAAGAGGGTCAGGCTCAATTACAGTGGTATGTGATTTGTATAATGACTTAGTCTGGCTAAAATGCTTAAAGATGTAAAGGTACTTACACTGTAGCCTGATACCAGATGATTTTGTATAATCACTTTGAAAGGCTACTAGCTCTTCTAGTTATAGGCAAAGTGATTGTGATATAATACCAGTGGATTTATGTTTCTGGCTACATCAACATCTACTAGTTTCAGACATTATTTTAAAGCACAAAGTGGGTTTAGTGGACTGGCTGGCATTTCTGTACACAACAGCTGTTGTCACACTGGCTCAGACAGCAGTTAAGCTCCTGTCCATGTTAGCTAGTAGTAGCTAGGCTGGTTAAGGGAAGGAAAGTACCATAATCTCAGGGTTACAGCCGCTTTTAGGTGTAGGCCGTGTATGGCGTTTCAGGAATGGAGACATGTAATAGTGTGTATAAGAATTATATGGGTGATATTACCTTTGATCCAACTCAAGGTTGGGGCATCGGAAATCTGTTGTCCAAGCCGGTTCAGCCTGACAACTGGCCATCCACCCTCATATGCCGAGGCTAAGAAAATGAAGTTGCTTACACTTCATACCTATTGCTGCCTCTCAGGCTAGCCCAATTTTTTCAGTATTGTTAACAGCCCTGACCACTACACAAGTTCCTATATCATTTGTTCATACGTCTCACGTATTAAATAGGTAGCACCGGGAGTTGTGGCCATGTTATGCAGTTTTACATGTAAACAGGTGGCACATAAACAGTGGGGTTACTGCACCATATTCAAGAAAATTATTATCACTAACATTATCATAAAATCATTCTAAGTGTTCCAATCATATTCATCATCCAGCGTCCTTTCTCATAGGCATATTTTAATGAAAGATTTCTTTAGCCCCATTTATTCAGAATACATGTCTCTATCAACAGGTGTCCCACAGAGATTCCAACAGTTCCTCTATCGCCAAACAACTTTTGCTGTAAGGGGTAAGGGATGCGCAACAGAGAAATAAAACTGCCAGGTTTAAATGAAGCACTGGGAATCAAACCATCAACAGTTCAGCCAGGAAGACTTGCACATTGCCACTCAGCCAGCTGAAGACTTTCTAACTGTCTGTTAGTTTATGGTTTTCTAAGTATTTTCGATGTTTAAGTATTTTCACGTTCGGCAGTTAATTTATAGTTCGGGGTCTTAAATCTCGGCTTCTTCTTCTTCCTGGTGGCTGCATCCAAAGAGGCCGAATGTTTATGCAATTGACAACACCATCTGCAGCCAGCAGAATTTATTGTCATTCCTCCTTCCGTGTTCCTGGGGCTTTTGTCAGCTTTTCAGTTGCAATCAATTAAGTCTTTATGGGATATCTTTATCCTAATGAGCCTTGTGCTCCATTTGTGCTGTCTGACTGACTGCATCTCCTCCGCTGTTTGAGTGATGATTGCCAAAATGGATAGCTAATCTGATTGCTCTGCTTCACTCACTACTGACTGTTAACGGATTGGCGTTCCACACTGGAGCACCTGCTAGGTGGTCAATGGCCTACTGTGGCTATCTTCAGATTTTCATGGCTATATATAATTATAATAGAAGTAGTGTGAATGCTTTATTCTTCTTTTGTCAGACTTACCCTGGGATAATGCCATTCTTGAACTGGCATGAATTTGTCCCTGGATCAATAAAACTGCATTAATTATTTTCTCTAGACTGAGATTAATTGTTGAATCACTTATTTCTTTTGCTGAATAAAAGTTTCAAATATACCGGTACTATTCCGGATTTGAAAATAACAATGGGACAAAATATCATGATGATTATGTTCATTTATATTATTCTTACATCTATAAGCCTATATATTAAATTGCAGGGTTAGCTACATTTTCTTGTGTACATGGAGATTTTAATCTGCAGTGTTATCACTCTGAAAACCAGGTTCTGCTAAATTGTATCGTATTGTATTGTATCTGAGAATTTATAAAGTGCCTGTTACAGTATTCAGAGGCGCTCTCAGCATCACAGCCCGAAGGAAATAAGAAAGTCTTCAAGCAACGAAGGGATGAAGGTGGGACCCTGACTAAAATCTTACTACGGATCGATACAAGGGCCCACGATGGCAAAGGCTCGGTGTTGGGCCATGGCAGTCCTTGCCCATGGAACTAGGAGATCAAGTCAATACACAGACCAGAGAGGGCGGGAAGAGACAGCAGACAGAGGTCTGCACATTAAGTCTCAAAGCATAAGCATACTAAGCTGTAAAACTATGTGAACTGTTAAATTATGCTATGAAACTGTTAAAGTAAGGAATGTGCAGGCATTCTTTGCAGCTCTAACATCGAATCACCTATTGTAAATTTGTGTGAATTCAATCAAAAACCCCTCTGGGTATGGATGCAGGTACAGAGATTAAAGGAACTTCATCACATGGCTGCTTCCTGACAGGCAGTCTGGTTTCACAGCATGAGTTGTATGGACAACTTTTGGTAAAACAATCTTGTTTGTGGCAGACTTATTGCTGGAGCAGTAACTGGGAACAGTGGGAAGTTGGACTGTGAGAAATTAGAATTTCCATGGGTCTACCTCGTTGGGAACGATGCACTAAGTCCCTCCCTCAAATACTCCAAATGCAGAAATTAGACAATTCATGTTACTTTAGATGTTTACTTAACTAGTGGAACTTAGCACATCTAATTTTGTAGATGGTTAGACTACCGGTATACTTGCACAACAAAATAGGATGTATGTGTTATCCTTCAAGTGCAAAAAGAGCATCTTGGAGGGAACACTGCTTAGTGCTTACATATGTTACTTATCATAATTCTATGGTCTTCTGTAGTCTTCCGAGAGATGTGTCTGTTTTACAAGTGAGATGATTTAGCCATTACTTCAGAGGCTAAGATGATTTGGATGTCACTCTTCATTTGAAGAGTGACATCCTCATCAGAATTTAGTTTAAAAAATGAAGCTAAAATGGCTGCCATTAAAACTGCTAGCTATTGCAAACTGTGATTGCCTATCAGTCAGATGTCTTTTAAAGCCCGGTGAATGACTATTATATTTGTTTGATTCTTTAAGCAAACATTGAAATGGAGATTTCCGTGTCACTGAACAACTTCATAAGGGTGAACAGGGTAGCATTGAGGACAGTTGCCCGCCCCCAACTGTTCTGCAGAGAAGATAAGCCATCTCCCCTCCCCCGTCTTATGCTGAACTAGGCGTCTCATGAGGTCTACAGGTTTTTGTCAGTCTTTTCTTCACTACATGCTACCCAGAGTTCTTCAGTCTGAAACCCCGGTGGGGCATGGGTTGTACTACTTCCACACCCTGGCTTTGTGTTTACCCCACGGGTCTGCTAGCTTCAGAATTATTGGCAAGTTGCGACTGTTGAACCTGTGGCAGGGGAGTCCGGTAGTTGTGGGCGGGAGAGGAGAGGAGGAGGAGGAGGCGGAGAGGAGGCGGTGGCAACCGATGGCAAATCGGCTTCAGAGGAATTAATGACCAATTTTCTCAAGTGTGTCTGTCCCGTTCCAGCTGGAAATAAAGGCAATGAGGACAATTATATTCAATTTTCGGTGAATGGATTTTTGAATTTTTCTCACTAGGCGTGTGACATAATGGTGAGGGCCGTTGAAAGGGGCATCCAGTGCAGTTGCCAGACTGTTGGACAGCAGGGGGCCTTTCTCTATGCATGGCTTCTGGGTCCTGATCAGGCACTCGGGCAGCCAATTAGTTCCTATAGCCCTCCTCCTCTACCACAGGTGCTCTCTTTAACATTCTCATCCATGCTTTGTGTAGGCCATAAGCAGACTCAAGAGTGCCTGTCCTTCCTAGCTCCTTTTTTTCTTATTCTCCTGTCTTTCTCTTTCCTCTCCTTGTCTGTCTGCTCTCCTTCCCTCTCCTATTTTCTTTCCTTACTAATTCTCCTCCTCTTCTTTATCATACTTTGTTCTTCCTCTTGGTTCTCCTCATCCTTCTCCTCGTCTTTCTTCTCTTCATTTTTGTCTTTGACCTCATCTCTTTCTCTCCCTCCTATTCCTTCTCCTTTTGCCCTGGCTGTACCTCCTGCTCGTCTTCCTCCTTGTCTTTGTCATCCTTTCCTTGCTATCCTCCTCCTCCGTCTCCTTTTCTGCTTCCCTGTGCAGCTTTCTTCTTCCATCACCACTGACACCTTCATGCAATTACCTGGTTTGTATTTGCCTGACAGATTTAGCTTTGTCTTTTTCTAGAAAGCTGTCCACTAAGTAAAAATTAAAATCTGGGATGGAGTATGGATTACAGGTTTATTGTTTGCTTTGTGTTATTACTATTGACTCTCCAAACAGAACCTAATCCTCGTCCAGTGTTGTTCTTAGCAGCCAGGTTCCCGGTTCCAGGTTCCCGGTGCTAAATGTGAAGACACTGCTAAGATATATTTGCTCGTTTATTACACATCTCTGTCAGAACCAACTACTTTACTAAACCCTGCACAGTTGAGTGGCCACTGAAGAAATCCATCTGAATTTAACTGTTCCATGAAACTAATGCATGTCAAAGAGAAACTCCAGAGGAACTGCACCCTGTCAGTCTAGCAATCCGTGCGGTCCATTTCCTGTTTATTGATTTACAAATGACGATATAATCAATACATTGCCGTAATTGTGACAGTGCCTTTGTTCTGTGCTGTTTTTGCTGCGGGCACACCAAACAGAACCTCTGATTGAACGTATGCTTCGTATGTAATGGAGCGTATGAATAACAGAACGCTTATAAATACAATACCACTTCGATAAATGTCTGTAACATTCCTACGGGTTGATGACAGTTAGTAATCTTTTCTTTAGAGGAACATTTCTTGTGACATGTAGAGGGCCACAGTCTGTGTGTACAAAGTTTAAAATGTTCCGTTCACTTCTACTGTTTTGCTGTCGTTCTCAATAGTCATTCAGTGCCTGGTTCAAAAGTGGTCTTTTTTTAATTGTTAATCTGCTGTGGCCTGCCCTCTGGCTTCTCTGACTTGTTGAATTTGAACTTGACCTTTCCAGCAGACTGTGCTTGTTGGACAAAGTGACCTTCAGTTTGAGGTTGACAATGCTATCGAAGTCTTTGGCTTACATTAGATTACAGTATCAAGGTATGTATGTATGTGTATGTATGTATGTATGTTTGTATGTGTGTATGTATGAGCACTTGTTATAGCGCCCCTTCAAGATTTCTACTCAGAGACGCTCCCGACTACAGCACGGATACTGAATCGGAGAATGTCTTCACCGTACTTGCCCAAGCGCCACTTTTACATCTATTCCGATGCAGTGGTAGAATTAATAGAGAGAAAATAAAGTGCATAATGCATCTGCCAATGAGAGCTGGAGTTTCATGGAGCCAGATGGCTGGTTAATCTCGTGAAGCCAGATGGCTATCAGTGCAGATACACTGAGCTGGGAGTGCATAAGGAATATCCGAGTTTATGTTTATTTAGAGTTGAATGCCGGGAAGAGCGAAGATAGACAGACAGATTCACACACAAATGTATCGGGATAGGAGACGAGCAGAAAGAGAGATTGTTAACCTGATCATTGTTGAAAAGACCCTTGAACAGATGGACAACTTGATTAAAGTGTTTCATTCTCTCGATCGTCTGATACAAAAAGTGCTTTGATCAGTCGCCTGCTAGAAGTCTAGAACTCATCTATGCACACTGCAGCAGCAGCAGCAGCAGCTGATCCGAGAGAAAACGAGAACAGAGCGGCAACTGACGCGGCTTAATGCAGACATTTCGGTCCATGTAGCAGACCGACTTAGAGATCTATCGCTTCGCTTTCTCTTTATTATTTTCCGACCAATTAATGGACATGTTTTCTTTTCTCCAGATATTTATTTGTTTTGATTGACGGATGATCAAATTACCTCTGTTGTCTTTGTAATCATGGATGTCTTTGTCATCATCATCGTAGCATCACACCGATCAGCAGCTTTATCATCCTTGTCATCAGCATCACTGCAATTATAGCTATCTATAGATTGCTATTGTGGGTGTCTATGCTCTGAAATTCTCCAGATAAGCTTGATGAAATTGCCAACTTGGCACACATCAGCGGCCAGTTAGCTTGTATGAAAACATGTCATGCATTTGGAATGTGCTGTATGAATGGAATACATGGGCTGGCAACTCACAGAGCGCCAGAGCCTTGCTCTCTGGTGGCCCTCCAACTGAAATCTTGGTTACATAGGCACTGGGCAGATATTGTTGGGAAACAGCTGAAGATATTAGAAGAGATTAAGAAATTTGTTTCTTTCTCCTTCTCCACAAAAGAAAATTTTATTAGTCACAGGTAATAGCTATGTTTGAGGATAAGATTATTTGCTAAGAGAATGTTAATGAAACCTTCTAGATTTAGAACCTGAATATGGATTAGATTCCCAGTCATTTTTGGGGCTTGTTAGATATCTTAATGGCAGTCATATCGATTAGATATCAGCTCATGTTTAGCAAGTCAAGGTATTAATGGCACAAGTGTTATGATTGGAGTGAGTAAGGGGTCCAGAAGTTAATAAGGCAGTCAGCTACTTTAGCCATTTATGTTGACTGCAATGCATATAAATGGAATTTGATTTTGATTGATAATTGTAAATCTGTTTCAAGAGGTAGGAATTTTGTGTATTTTCTTGAAAGATTATGCATTTTGACTTCAAGATCTTTCATGCCTAAGAAATGGGTTGAAGCACAAATGAATTATCACAGAATGTCCAAGCACGAATGAATTATCACAAAATGTCCAAGCACAAGTGAATTATCACAGAATGTCCATGCACAAATGAATTATCACAGAATGTCCAAGCACGAATGAATTATCACAAAATGTCCAAGCACAAGTGAATTATCACAGAATGTCCAAGCACAAATGAATTATCACAGAATGTCCAAGCACGAATGAATTATCACAAAATGTCCAAGCACGAATGAATTATCACAAAATGTCCAAGCACAAGTGAATTATCACAGAATGTCCAAGCATGAATGAATTATCACAGAATGTCCAAGCACAAGTGAATATCACAGAATGTCCAAGCACAAGTGAATTATCAGAGAATGTCCGAGCACAAGTGAATTATCACAGAATGTCCAAGCACAAGTGAATTATCACAGAATGTCCAAGCACAAGTGAATTATCACAGAATGTGCAAGCATGAATGAATTATCACAGAATGTGGATGAATCCGATGAGTTATAGCTCCAGCTGTTCAGCAATTGGCCTACTACATTCTGGGTTGTGTTGTGTACTCCCTGGCCATAATGTTTATGTTCATTTACCTGTGTTTATGGGATGTTACTAATATCCAATTATTGGCTGTATCGTATCCGAATAATGAGAGAGAGGATTCTCTGACCATTCACTGTTATGACTGGTATGCAATCATTAATGCGGAACCATTTGTCTTATTACTTTATGAGAAAATTCAACCTTTTGCACATTTGTGTCACATTAATTCTGAAAACCTTAGCCACGTAACTACGTAAGAGAGTTGTTTATGACAGGGTCCAGGTTCAGGCTACAACGCTAGACATTGCTTATCTTCTTAAACCATGTACACCTACATTTCATGATATATACCGGTACTAACTGCAAATATAGATATTTTTTTACCAATGCCATCAGCAGTTTGTGAGTAAAAATGTCCTGCTCTGAAACTAATTAATTAAAACATATCTTTGAAGCGTCATGTCTAACATTCATAGCAGAATAGCAATGCTGTCAATTTAATCTGTTTATGCAGAGTCGATTGATTTGAACACTTTTGTGGACAATTTTTTACTCTAGACATGGCAATTGTAAACTTATGCATGCTTTAAATAAAGCAAATGTATTTTCAATCGTTGAGCTTTAACTTGAGATAGTAGAAGCAAACAAAAATCATGTAATTCCACTTCAACTGTCTTATCGTTTTATCAATTGAAGGGTTCAGAGCAATAACCAGTTATGTCGACATACCACTTCTTTGCTAAAAAGTATGCCAGCGTGCTTGGAATATAGTAGTCTATTTACCCTGCAAATGTCGTCCAGATCCGAATATTTTTGATAGTCATTTTTGAAAAACAAATATGTCAACATAACATGGAATTGTGCATCCGGCAGTATTCTACCATTACTCCAGTGCAATATCCAGGTGTGATAACAAAATTGTCGTTTTCTTGTAATCTTTGTATTAAAACCGTCGCAACAGACAGGTTATTTGACATACCCGGTTATTGTCACTTACTTGCTCTAAATTGGGCTATATCCGTGCTATAAAGAAAATAATGTATGTACTGTTACCTTCTTCTTGCACGATTTCCGTACTGTGTAATAGTGTGACTGTTTGGTGCAAGAATAAGGTATGTCGACTAACACCAGATGACATGGTTGGTACGCAGCTGCTAGAAAACAAACTTTGTCTACATACCCTGTTACTGCACCCGTAATTATACTGATGGTAAGGTGTTGGTGGTGACAATAACCGGGTATGAAGCAAATTGTCGTGTAAAAACAATAATGTTACCTATTGCATTGCATCATGCAAAGTTTTCGTTAAATACAATAATACTTATACGGTGCTTCAAACAGCTTGTCGATATGTGGTCTAATAGCTAAGATACAACAGTTTGAAGTATCAGATCTTTGAAGCCATTTTCCCAAAACTCATAATTTCAGACATACCTGGTTATTGCTCTGAACCCTTCAATTTATGACTGGGTCTACTAACCTTTTAGAGCAACCTCATATTTCAGCAAACCCAGAAATAATGTTGCTCACCTTTTCTGGCCATTTGACCTCTGCATGATCCTTCTGTTTGAAAACAACAGAACCTAAAACCACTACTGAATACATGTTTTATTTCCTGACTCTCAAAGATATGACACAGACAGATTACTTCCACCAGATGAAAGATGAGAATGGCATGAAGTGCTAATAAATTAGTTTTCTCAGCGGACTCGGCCTTTGCATATTCGGCGATTGAACAGCTAGCCTTCATTGAAATTCATTTAGGAAGAAGTGGAAAATAGATGGTTGAAATATTATTCTGTGCTGGTAGAGATTTGAATTCTGGAAGAGTTGAAAATGCTCTGGCAACTCTTAAGCAGATATGAGCTACAGCAAGACTTTTAAAACCAATAAGCTGTTAGTTTTCAGTGCTCTTTACGTGTTCTGTTGTTTGGTAAGTTTTCATTTCTTGTCTTCTTTCTCAGTGTAGGCCTAAACTTATCCATTTCTACTGATGCCATTTTTCGTTTGACATGTTTTTGATTAGCTTTTGCTCTCAGGTATGGTATTTTTTGTTATGTTTTTGTCAGTTTCGATGAATCATGATTAAATCTGATTTTCTTCAGAATGGCTAAGCTGTGTTTTGTTTGCAGGTTATGTTCAGTTGGATGCCATGATGAAAAACATGACGAAATATGAGGGTGAGACACTTCGCATTAAATGTGAAATAACGGGGTTTCCCCTTCCTCGCTACACTTGGTACAAAGATGGGGTGCCACTCGACAAACTACCTGTTGCTGCTAGCCACTTCACAGCCAAGATAACACCTTGGGGCTCAAGGTAAGCAGCATCTCTTAAGAAAGCATCTTGGGTGTGGTATGGTATGGATAAATGTTTCATTATGGTATGGTATGGATAAATGTTTCAATGAATGTTATTAACATCCTGTTGAAGATGATGAAAAGCAATTTATCATCGCACATTTAAGTTTATGGTTAATGGCAGTTTGGTCATAACATTAACCGCAGAAGATCATTTGGTAAGTACTGCATGAACCCAACTTTTTCTATGATTCATCTCGGTATTTTCTATTTACTTGGATGGACTCAGTGTATCCCAGGTAACATATTATCACTGTATTTCTTAAATGTAATGCAATATGTAGGGAGGATCATACAGAGTCCATGTGAGAGTCCTCTCACTGTTAGAGGTGTATGTGATCCTAGTGTGGGAGAGTGTGAGAGCCCTGTCTCTATAAGATGTGTGTATGATCCTAGTGTGGAAGGTGTGAGAGCTCTCTGGCTGTAAGAGGTGTGTATAATACTAGTGTGGGAGAGTGTTAAAGCCCTGTCCCTGTAAGAAGTTATGTGATCCAGAATGCGGAATGGCTGTAAGAAATTGTCCTTTGAGCTACAGATGCCAAGTGTTTATCAATCAATCAATCAATCAATCAAAATGTTTATTTTGCAACCAAATTAAACAAAATCATCAGGTTTACATATAAATTTCAACACGGCTACAAAAAAGGAGGCCCTAAAGGGATAAAGAATCCCGCTAACTAGGGACACCAAATTACAGATTACATTAGAAAATTAATGGTGGCCTTTAAAGAAAGATTATAATTGAAAACATACTTGCATCCCTGTTCTAAACAATCGGACATTAGTGCCACTGTTAAAGATACATAAAGGGCCAAAGGATTCCATCAAGAAACAATGAGAGGGAGCTTATGCAATGCCCCCAACTCCCCAAAGGGAGGGAAATCTTCTGCCCAAGCTGGTATATTTATTTGAGTTTCCCTGGACGTTATTACTCCAACTGCCATCATCCTGAACTAGCCAGATTCCAGTACGTTTCTTAAATCCTGCTAGCTGGTGCCATGGCAGATGATGTTGCCCAGTATCCATTTTACCACTTCTGGGGATCTAAGTGGTCTCCTTAATGAACTGGCATTAAATTTGCAATTATTGTGGCAGAGTGGCAGCTGCTGGTTGCAGTTGCTACTGGCAGTGGTGATTGTGATGGCAGACGAGAGAACTCAGAGATGGATCCTCGTTGTAGATCTATGGTGAAGATGGTTGTGGTGTCAGCTATAATTGATATATTGTTTAGTCTGCCACAGTTCTTGCAGATTACGATGCATTCCAAGGATTCATTTACTAATATCAGATGACTTCTTTACAATGATGTTAAAAGTTGACGTTGTAAATTTATTGCTGGAAGAATCCAAAATGTCATCCTCGTTGCCATGACAACTTTTGATCAGGGAACAGTTTCATCTTAAAACAAAATGGTCATCACTAAGCTTAGCATCTGAAACATACTGTATCATTACAGTGGCTCTATAGAAGATATTAGATTAGATTAGGAATGATGGATTCAAAATAGTCACCATTGTCATTGTCTTGATCATCATCAGAATCATCATGGTGGTCATTATTGGTACCTGATATAATATATTTGTTTGTAATGACATTTAACATCATATAGGGTAGTGCAGAGAGCGCCACAGAGTAGATACCTTGAAGGGATGCTCAGTTACATTACATCTGCTCTGGAGAGTCATTGTTCATGGTCTCTTGTGCAGGTGACCATCGATTACAATGAATCAGCATCACTGCTGCTGAATCCATACTCACCTTTGTCCCCCTCCCCGTGAAGCCCTGATTCTCGTGACCATGCCATGCAGTCCCTGCACGCTCGGTTTCATTGTTCGCCATACACTGGTGCACTGGTCTAAATCTGTCACCCTTTACAATTTGACGCTGTATCCCTACCCCACGATCGACATGGTCGTCCTTACCATTTGACTGTAATGGACCATTCCTACCACTTGATCAAAATGGATCATTCCTGCCACTCCATCAGGCATGATCTCATCCCTACCACTTGATCGAACAGGATAATCCCTACTCTTTTCATTCTCCCCATTTGATCGTCAACAGTTCTTGTGATGCTTTATAATGGCCAATAGCCGACTCGAGACTCATAGTCAGCTCGGTCTGAGAGAGCGTCGCAGTCATTTGCGACGTATGTCACAGCCGAGGCATAAATATTCCGATAGGGGATTCTTGACACCAATGCTCACTTCCATATAAAACCACTCGTAGTTCATTGTCTCTACCATCACTGCCATTTCATGCAGATTGCTGGTTTGTTTCATGTATGTGTCTGTGTGCACGTGTGAATATATATATATATATATATATATATATATATGTATATATGTATATGTATATGTATGTATGTGTGTGCATGTTTGTGTGTGTATTCGGATATATACATGTATGTGTGTGCATGTTTGTGTATGTATTCGGATACATAACAATTAAATGCATATGTAGTTGTTCCAAAACACAAATACACACACACTCACGTGCACACACACACACACATCTATTATAATGTACCAGTATTAGAGGTCTGCGGGTAGAGCATTTTTGCTACCCGACCCGTACCCGTAACACAGAACCGCTACCCGTACCCGTACCCGACCCGTACTCAATATTACTACCCTACCCGTACCCGCGGGTATACCCGTACCCGTAAAGTATCCGTCATATCATTAACACGCCTGCCCATAGTCCCTGTCCCTACCAGGCCAATAGGCTTACAGCTCAGCATGTAGTAATAATAATACACTAAGCATAGCATCTGATGCATACTGAACCTTTGGAACTGATTTTGACCTTCCCTGCATTTAGCTTTTAGTCTTGACTAAGCGCCTGTGAATAAGCCGGTTTGCACAACGTCGCTTTGTGGGCACTCTAGAAATCTCAAGTTTACAATTACAATTATACATATATAGACCTGTATACTTGTATGAGTATGGCGTGTATATGTATACATATCTGTATATATATATACATATGTCCATATATATATATATATTGTCTATGTATATTGTCTATGGGCTGACGGACTGCCTGCGGGCAGGTGCAAGGAATGCAAGCGCCGCAGTGGGAATCTGCAGAAATATCGGAGGATCGATGAACCAATTTACACGTGTGCTTAGGGTAATCGATGGTTTTGAGGGAAAAAGTGGAGATATGTTTATCATGCGACGGCAGCGAAGGCGGCAAAGGCGAAGGCAGACGATTTCTCTGATAGATGACTTTCATTCGCCGTTGTCATTAGTGGCGTCAGAAGTAATCACTGAAGCTGAGACTGAAATGTACCTCCCTCCGCAGATATTTCCATTTAGCTGCTGCGTTGTTAGAGTCCGTTCGACTGCTCTTCCTTTCTGCTGCTGCTCCTGCTGATACATAATCCGTAAGTAGGGACAGCGTGTGGGGTCCCTGGCAGATTTACTAGACAGGAACTTGTAGATCATAGGCTTATATATATGTATATATATATAGTCCATACGTCCATGTATATATATATATATATATATACACGGACGTATTAACCCTAGGGCTACCAAGCTTTTTTTGTAACACGGACTACCAAGGGGGGGTGGTTACCACCCCCTGGATTTCGTGTTTGGTTTCACATATCATAACTTGTAATATAGCATTGGATTCAGCATTCATTTCTGCACAGAATGGTATATTTAGTTGTACATTATGTGAATGCACCTCGAAATTACATCACTTTTAACAATGGAACCCATTAATTAGCAATATTTTATATTATTGCGTACATTTTGTACTTTTTGGATAAACAAATATAAGATTATGTGTGTTTTGAAACTAATCTATGTATAAAAGATACACAAAATCACCCCTACACATGTTTGTATAGTATAAATGTACATCCATACATATATATCTACACATATATATCGGTTTACGTTGTAATGCTGTATTCAGCCATTTTCACACAGATTACGCGTATTATTATTTATTTTGATCACTTCCGGTATTCAAAAAAACAAAGATGTAGGTATGCAAATGAAGCCCTACATTCCCTCTAAAGAATGGTATCTTTGTTTCGCTTCCAGGAAGACAAATGAATATGCTACAGACAAAAAACTAAGGGGGAGTCCTTCCATTCAGCCATTTTTCACACATATTACGCGTATTATTATTTATTTTGAGCACTTCCGGTTGTCTCAGGTCAACTCAGTGACCATGGAAATGTAGCCCCACATTCCCTCTATAGAATGGTAAAATTTATGTCTCTTAATATTAAATGACGGATAAGATATAGTCAAAAATCTAGGGGGTGGTATCCACCCCTGGTGCCTCGGGTATATTGGCTATAACTTTTGAACGGTGTGAGATATCATCTCACATTTTACCTCAAAACGTGTGTAAATGAACCCCCTACAGCTACCTAAAAGGTCAAATTTTTATTCCATACGGAAAAAGTTTGAAATGAAAAAAACCTAGGGGGTGGCAACCACCCCCCCTTGGTAGCCCGAGGGTTAAGGGTGATTTACGGGTTCAACCCCCCACCCCAATAAATGCTTTACTGTTATTAAAATCTATAAATGCACGAAAATATGACCATTTCCAATGGAAACCCCAGAAAACTTAAAACCCCTCCAAAATCTGTTTCTGGCTACTCCCCATATATATATATATATATATATATATATATAATACTGATATATATATATATATATATATATATATATATCTTTGATAGTGTAAGCTTCCCTCATGATATCAGCTTCAGAATTACAGGATTCAAATCTGGTGTAAACTGTTTGAGAATTGTCTAAATAGGCCTACTGGGGGTATGTTAATTTATAGTTTGAAGATTTAAGTATTCATGTCCAATTTATAAGTGAAACACGGAGTTTAAACTGCGTTTGACTAAATTTCGATTGTTCTGGTATTCAAATAAGTTTTACGAGAGGTTGAAGTTGTTTAATCATCATGTTGGTGCACTTGAGAAGAGTGGGCAGGACGCAGTCACACGTTTGCTCTCGGCTGAAGTTGCTTTTTACACCTTTCGTCGAGATCCTTCTGTTGATCTTGATGTCAGCACACGGGCCAGAGACAGGACCCTTCTGTCTGTCGAGTCACGTACACCTAATAGAGACGAGCATTTGGTGACAAGTTTCCTGCTCTGGCAACGTAAGACGTTCGGGAAAAAGCGTTGCACCGAACAGCTGCGGGTTCGTCGGCGCACGCACTGTTTACTCTCCAGCTAATGTTTATCTGACATAGTTATACAGGTGTCCAATGTACATGTGTGCCGAGGCGATGATCGGCCGACGTTCGATATTAACGTCAGTCGTTTGCGATTGACGAGTTCATGGGAGAGTGTGAATGGCAAGCATTGCACAGTCTCTCTCTCTCTCTCCCGGCAGGCAGGCAGGCCGACGATCGGTCGGTCGGTCGGCCGTTGTTTGGTGCTGTTTTGTACTCGTTGTTTGGCTTTCCTGGTGCTCTCGCTACGAGGCAGGAACGGAAGACGGCGGAAACATAGGATCGGCTCCAACGCGTTTGTGTCGTGCTTTTAGACGAGTGCACTGATAAGTGTTTAGGAGAAATGATGATGTTACTGTAAACATTGCTGATGGAACTTTGTAACCACTTCACAGGAACAGTTGTATCCATGTCAGAAAAAACATTGAAACATAATTCTTGCAGGAACTGCATGTAGGCCTACATGGGGAAAGTACTGTTGTTATCTGGTCTAAAGACTCTGCAACTTGGAAGAAACTGAGCAAGGTTTAGATTGATGTGATCAAGAATTCGTAGAATGTGATACAATCGTTATAAACTGGTAAAAATAATCCAGTTTTTCACTGCCTTTTGCTTCCTGTTGCCTTGCACAATGGTGAACCCTGAGATGTCTAGAAACAGAGAATCTGTGGAGCAGTGGAACAATACCACTGCACTTGTCCAACTGACGTGCTTCCACCAGAAGTCAAATTCATGTCATGGGGCGAAAGGCTGACTTGTTAGCCACTGAACCAGCATTGCACCTTACAGCATAAACTGACTGATTATTGTGTTCATGAATGTAGTCATTGTAGTGTGTGTGGGTTTTCTATGCCGTTGTATCACTGGTGCCCTCTGCTGAATCAACCCAATCTCAGAGTGATCAGTTTGATAGCATTTCCTGTTAAGTTGGGAAATGACTGTTAACTTAAACTGGATAGGCCATGTGCATGAGCAATTTGAATGGTGTTTTATGGCGTTGATATCAAGGTTCCTCATAAACATGGACTCTTCCAGCCAATGTCCAGCTCCATGCTGTCTCCTCTGCTTGACCTCCCCGGATTTTGACCTGGCACCGGAACGAACAGAGGAGTTTGGCTATTGCGGACTTGATTTGACATAGTGCCAGTGAATAAACTGGTCTCCCTGATGTGGCTTTTGTGGGTGCTGAGAAATTTTTGAAGATTTACATTACATATAGAAAGGCCAAGCAAGTGACTAGTCCAGGCTATAATTATTTATCATCATCATTGTCATCATCATCTTTATCGTTAAATTCAATTTATTATTATTATTAGCTATTAGGGCTGCGGAAGTTAACCATTAATTAATCGATTAATCGTTAATTAATTTTAACGATTACACTTATTTTTAACAATTAATCGAAGACCGCTTGCTGTACTGTCAACAAAACACATTGTTAGATAGAACCTAGCTGTCTTAACATGCTCATCTGTTTACGTAATTGGTTGAAGGAAGGCATTTGAACTGAAAATGTAAACAAAACTACCAATATGAACAAATAACTAGGCTACTAAATAAGTAGTAACTACTAACTAGCAAAAAATATTGATAATACCATTAAAAGTGATTAATGTTAATTTTATATTTGTCATTACTTATTGGGGAATACATGTCCTCACAAGTTAACTATTAATTAATCGTTAATTCTTGAATAGTTAACTATTTAAAAAAAATTTAATCATTATCAGCCCTATTAGCTATGCCCTTAATTTATTATAACTGTAATTATTAAATTAGTTATTATTGTTTTACTGTGCTGATGCTCTGTGAGGAATGTCTTCTGCAGACCAGGAGGTGGAGGGTTGCTCGGACTGTTGGGGGTTCATGTATTTGGACCCTCATCTCCCATCGTCACTCCTCTTCTTTAACACCACATAGTCCAGGCACTCCAAACATCTTGACTAATATTATAAGCTGTGAATATCTGTCGGCTGGGCTCTGCATGTCTGCAGGAGCTCGCGTGTGTTGACTCTTCTGGTTATCTCAGCAGTGTCACTCGTTGATCAACTATTTTTGTTCTTGATGACTTTAACATTATTTAGTTTGGAGTAGGCAGTGAAGGTGCTATAGTAAGTGTCCACAAACCCATACTTTTATACATGTAATACTTTTGTAACTAAATGACAGTCTGTGTTTTCATGAATCATTTTTGAAATAAGAATCCACAAGATGTTGCTTGCTACTTGCAGACTAAAGATTGACGATATGACAGTCGACGACACTGGTGTCTACACTTGTGAGGGATCAAACAGTTTTGGGAAACAGGCAACCAATGGAACTGTCATTGTCAGGAAAGGTATGAAGGAACCACTAAGGTAACTTCATAAAATGAGTAGTAGCTCCCTGTCAGTCTCTCTAAATTGTATCAGTTGCTCAAATATTGGTGGTATGTTGGCCAATTTCTAATGAATCGGATTTCGACCTCCAAGTCCAGGATTAAAACTTGCACTTTATTGTGCAAAATTGGTAATTTAACAAAAATTTACACCCATATTGAAAGGTTGTTCTGTGAGCACTTTAGCTGAAAGATCCATAAGCAACAGAGCAGTGTTGTTAATCGGGAACATAAAAAATTAATGTTTACCTTACTTTTTACTGCTATACCATAACATTGCCCACAATACTATAAGAGGGACTTTCAGACTTGGCACAATATGGCACATGAAATCAAAACCTTGAGTTTCTGTGCATTGTTACTGCAGTTAGACATACATTACCAAGTTTTCACAAGCTATTACACTGAAAATGAACCATGTCTGCTGCTATGTACAGAAACCTCAGTTCCTGTCAGTGATAAATGGTTTTTTTTATATACAGGACAAAACCCGAATAAAGACTGGTTGACTGACCTTGAAAATGATGGAGATGATCTTGACCTATTTGATGTGGATTCTGAACTGACCCAGTTAGGTGAAAATCCAGAGCATGATTTGGTGGATGACGTCAGAAAGACAGGAAACAAACCAGGGTCCCCAAAACGAAAGCTAGACCCAGTACGGCAAGGGTATGTTACCTTGTAGTTGAAAATTCTATTGGATGCATTTATGGCTTATTATTCACTAGCAGAGTTGGGTTGGTTTGATAATAAGAAGACTGAGATACATGTGACAAAATAATTTCGAGATTTGCCTCATCTGCAAATATTCAATGAATGTGAGCAGCAGAAAGATATAGTATTGTGTTCATGAAGTGTGTTTAGCAAAGTTTAAACAGCTAGACTAGAATCCCTTACAAGAATATCGAGGAAAGAAAGTACAGCACTTTGTAAAATTTCTTACGGCAAAGTCAGATTTATATTTTGCATTGTGTAACTTCAAATAAGTTCAGGTAAAATGATAGAGTTCTTGCATCACAACTCGCTGGCTTCGATTCAGTTCATGGTCAAAATCCAGTTATATTTTCCACATTGCAGATCCTTCCTTTAAGATGTACAACAATATATATGTAGAGACAAAATTTAACCAACATTTTATGTGCACCATATGTAAACAAATGACGTACATTTAAGCTATGTCAGATATAGTATTGTGTTCATGCATTCATTGATATTTTATTTGTCTACTTTCTCATATCATGGATACTGTAAGAATATTCAGTAATTCACCTGCATCATTGATTCTTATGTTTAGTTGTTTTATTTATAGTGTTATTACAGCGGGCAGTAGTAAATTTCTAAGTGCTGTTTCAAATGATTTGTTCCAGTATCCAATATTCTTAAACTGTGATATTCATGTAATTTTTTTAATAGTAAACTTGTAATTAATGCAGTTTTAACCCCAAAATTCTGTGAATTGATCATTGGAGTAATAAATATTTTCATTCTATTTTAACAGCAAAGATCCTGATGATAGCAGTGGTCGTGATGGCTACTGCCAGCCATACCGTGGAGCAGCGTGCGCTCGCTTTGTGGGCAACAAAAGCATATACGTTCGAACCAACACTGAACTTGGCAACATGGAGGAGGCTATGACAGGTCAGAATGAAAGAAACTCATCCTAAAGTTGCCCTTTCAGTGCTATCATATTAAACCTTCATTTTACATTAAAACCTTCACAGATGGAACCAGAATTTTAAGTTGTGGGGCTAAAGTTATAGTTGTATTGCTATAGCTATACATCACTAAGCCTGACATAACAGCTGCTACGTCCTCTTTCTGGCAATCAGACTCAGACTTCCACTGGAATTGTTCTCTGGACAACTCCTGTGATACGACGCAGTGCTCGTGAATAAGCTGGTGCCCTGTGCTTACCTTTAGTGTAGCGTTTTAGAAATTCGGAGTTTACGATTATGATTGAGTCTGAGATTTTATAAGAAAAGCAGTTATGAAAACATCAGTGCACCAAATAATTTTGAAGGTATACATCCGTTATGATCCCTCAAATCTGCCACCGGTCTTTCTCTGTTCTGGATTTCAAGAAGCACTAATAGGATAGCTGATAGCCCCCAGTTTGCACGTAGTTTAACAACACTGTCTGTTTCATACAATGGACTCAGGATTTGAACCCGAGCTTCAAAGGTGCCACTTCATTATGTGATCTAATCTGTTCTTACTGTTCTAAGCTAATTCCTGGCATGGTCTGTGAAGGCTTCTTCTCCAAGGCACGGTTCTTCAGCTGCAGAATCTTCTGACTTAGCATGAAAGTAATGCCAGTCGTCAGAATACTGGATAACCTCTCATTTACTGGTTACTGTTTTAATACCAAGTTGCTAGCTTAGCATTATACAACCATTTTTACTTGTTAAGAGCCAATGCACTGACAACCAACCAGTCATCACGCCAGCTGTAAAAATAGAGTGGTTAAATTAAAGTACCTTTGACTGAGCAGTGCACTCACAACTCTCAACCTTCTTTTGCTTTTACTCATCCCTGATCTGGTTGTGTCGTTTATTCACTGACTAAATGATTTAGACATTCAGAAACGAAAACTGTTTTTAGCTCGTTTGACATTGATTGCCACGTCGAGTGAGATTTCTCAGCAATGTGCCGAATCAGCAATTCCTGCACTCTGCCACTTTGCATTTCCATTGTGCGACATGTCAGCTCGACGATCACGTCCTCTCAAGGTCTGCCTGGAAGACTGTGAGACTCTTGAAAGAACAGTGTGCAAGACAGAATATGAACCACCAGGAAGACAGAATTCAAAGTCTGGCAAGTGTCGTTTAGGTTTATTCATAGCAGTCAAATCAAGTCCTGACTAATGCCACTTCAAGACAGTTTCAAGCATGAACTCAAGCTCATTACAGATTAGGTGCAATCAATCAGTTCATTGTCTTTTAAAGTATATAGCACAGGCAACAGTGTTTAATCTAGTCCCCTTGCTGTCGGGGGGGAATTGGGCAATGCAAACTTTCAAATTCAAATACGGATTTTGGCAGTGTTAGAAATAAATTATTATTATTTCAATGCTTCATTTGCAGTTTAGCAGTGTGTTCTATAAACATCAAAAGGAAGACTAACAAATTGATGCCTAGCAAAAGGAAGGGTATCAACCCTAGGATTGTCATGTGACCAAGCCAGACCATGCTGACAGTGTGATGTGATACACGAGACCCTCACATATGACTAAAACACAAACTCGACAAAACACATCAAGAACAAAGACCCAACATTTTATTGAGCTTTAGAATTCAATTTCAAAGCAAAACCTAAGTGTAGCATGATACTTCTTGTCACTCAAGGAACCATTTTAATAAGGGTTCAGTGTATTTATTATCTGCATGTAAAAGACTCATAACTGATTTGGTGAACTTGTTTTACTGCATGAATTTAGATAAGCAGAACATGGTCTTACCTGATTGTCAACAGCACGCCGATACGAGTGCCAACTGCATACCGCTTGATTTTTCCTCAATTACTGACAGTACTTACGGTAAAAAAGATACAAGTTCCATTTTAAAATTAAATTTTATTTTCCTTTTCATGGTTTGAAATTTCTGACACCATATACCAGATTATTTAGCATTAGAACGTGCAGTGCATTGAGAGGAACAAAAGTGGTATATACAATGGTATATATTTATATATATATCAGTTAAAGATAAATATATATTAAATTAAAAATAAATATGAACTCAAGCTCTTGTTTGTTACATATATGCTTTACAAGGTAAACTGAAGAGTATCGATTATCAGATTATCACAGATAGGTAGTCGCATGATGTTTATCAATTTTCATAATTAAATCAAATCTTTGAAGGATCTGTTTAACTCTTTCATAATAATAAACTCAGACAAACCAATCTAAATGAGATAAGCATGCCAAAAAACATAGGCCTCACTGGACAGGCCATGATTGTGAAATTTGTCCCATCAACATTTCCAGGTTGTTTAACTACCGAGTGCCCATCACAGTTACAGTACTTACCTCCAAAAATACAAGTTAACTTGTTGTAGTCAAAGAGTTAAACAGTAACTTTTAGGGGTCTCTTCTTACAGATATTATCAGTTTTTCTTGTATGATTATATTCTGTAACTTACCAACCTGCCCTGCTTTTGAAGACAATTTACATAGTATTCGGTTCTATTGAGAAGTGCTACAAGATGCTGCATAAACGTCTAGATATGTGCAAGCATTCACTTTTCCTTTTAATATATTTTAGATGCGGACAGTGTGGATGCAGGTAACAGCGCCAAGGCAAACTCTGTTCTCCACATCATCATTCCATGCTTGGCAATCCCAATATGCTTGGGCATTCTTATTGTCGCCATGTGCCTTTATCGTCGCTGTCACCAGAAGGACACTCCAACGAAACAGGTCACACAGAAGAGTGCCAGCGATCAGGAGTCAATGCTTCTGAAGCCTGCCATTAAGGCTCGCGACTTCCCCATCTCAAGTATCCGGTTTCTACAAGAGCTCGGCGAAGGAAGTTTCGGGAAAGTATGTCGTGGTGAGTTGGTCCAGTATGCCGAGAACAGCCTGGTACCCATTGTCATTAAGACCCTGAGACCAAACAGCACTTCAAGGCTGTGCACCAGCTTCTGGAGTGAGGCAGAACGTGCAGCGGAACTGAAGCACCCGAACATCTTGTCGCTTCTAGGTGTCTGCAGCCGAGACCAACCGTTCTGCATGTTGTTCGAGTACTTCGTTGTTGGTGATCTGCAAGAATATCTTGTTGTACATTCACCAAACTCCGACATCTCATTCAGCGATTCAACAGGACGTCAGAGCCTTCTTCGTGACGTAGATATGATGGGCATTGCCATTCAGATCGCATCTGGCATGGACTACTTGTCATCACGAGGCATTGTTCATGGCGACGTTGCAGCAAGGAACATGCTCGTTGGAGAACCAGCCACCATAAAAATCTCTGACCTTGGGATCTCAAGAACCATTTACCCACTAGACTATTACTCGCTGCCTGGAATGCCGCCAGTTCCAGTTCGCTGGATGCCACCAGAAGCATTACAGTACGGAAAGTTTAGCACAAAGAGTGACGTCTGGTCATATGGAGTGACTCTGTGGGAGGTGTATAGCTATGGACTCCAGCCCTACTATGGGCACTCGAATCAGGATGTAGTGAACTTGATCCAGCTGCATCAGATCCTGCCCTGCCCAAAGGATTGTTCGTCTCGCATTTACTCACTGATGGTCGAATGTTGGCACAAACTGGCGTCACATCGACCCAGCTTCCGTGACATCCACCAGCGACTCTGCCAGTGGCAGGCGGAAAACAACTTTGCAGGAACAGACAATTCCCGCACTAACCATCTGGCAACAGGTCTGCCATACAACTTTGGACAGTGCGGCCAGTCAAGCAGCACAGGTGCCAGTAACAACACCACAAGCACTGTCCTGCTTCCCCATCAGATTGGCTACCCTCATGACGTCTGCTCTCGACCGTCAATGGCATGGCCACCCTACCTGCACAACACCGACCCTATGTCTGCAGCAGAGACCCAGCTTGTCATCGGCACAAGTAAACCATCAGAACAGGGGATGCAGCAGGTTAAGCAGCCGGTGGTTCTCTTCAAGAAACCTTCATCGTCGGCTTCTTCGGGCAGTCAGTCGGCATCTAATCATAGTTCACAGTCGCCAGCATCATCACTCACCAACTGTAAGACTTAGTCCACTGTGATGCAACCAAACGCCTTGTAACCGCCACAGTTGGCCCACGTGCGAAAGTTGCTACCATATGATCAAGTACGATCAAAGTCCAATATGGTCTGTGTAAAAAGATGAAGGCGCAGTAGAAGTTAACATGGTCATGCTGTTATGATCAGTTGCACAAAGCGTACAAACGTGTAAAAATCACCGAGGCTTGAATAAACATAACAAACACTGAAACCTTAAAGATCTTACAGCAGAATCTGTCACCCTGTTCTACTTGTTTCTCAGTGCTTCGATTACGGCAGCCTTGCTGTAGCTAGGATTCCTGTCTGACATTAATGATAAAGTGTTCTGTAGAATTTAAAATACATTTGTAATGCTTTCAGAATTGAAGAGCATCATGTTAGTTCTATTTAAGGGTAAAAATGAACAAAGCGGCAAAACAATGGGAACTTGAATGAGAAGATGCATTCTGAAGCACAATAATATACCAATAAATATACCAAGTGCATCTGGAATATAGCTGGAATTTTGTCGTTAAACTTATATAAAAACATTCATTTGCAGGCTCGAATCAACTTTTGCCAACATGTACAATCATCTACGATTTAGTACATTCATTTGGTTTCTTGAAATAATAGTAAATAACTCTTAGGTGTCTCTTAGGGCTTCGTATTAGGAGACTCCTATGCATTCTTTACACAGCAGATCAGATTTGAGTCCTTTGTGCTCTCTAATCCTATCTCCATGAATACATCACTGCTGTCGAGGTTTACTCCAGTTGTTGGCTTTCTGTTTCTCTCACTTGTCTTAAATTAGTGCTCACCAATGTGACAGCGTAGAGTAGAGGTATAGGCATGGATGCCATCTAATCAGCTTTGGCTCAACCCAATCAAAACACAATATTTGTGGCTTGGTACTCAGCATTCACAGGTTAAAATCAACCAACCTCTTGTCATTTGCAGATTGGGCTACTTGACGCTTTGTCCATGTCATAGTGAACTCATTGTGCAGGACATGCCAGTAGCAGCTGCATCAGATTTGGTCAATACAGTGTAACCTTTTGTTTAGCACCTCACTGCCCCTTGATTATTGTAATTCCATCCTTGCAGTAATGCCAAAATTCCGAATCCCATAACTTGATGCTATGTATTCTCCCCTCCATTCTGGTTCGCCTGACTTCCGTCATATCCTTCATATCTACAGGTCCAATCAACAGCCAATTTACCCAAAATCTCTCATATTTCAGTATATATGAGAGATACACTGCATCGAATACATGTTGAAGGATCAAATTGAGGATCCTGCTCCTGGGCAGGTCAGCTGTGCGGTAGCATACATAAGAAAATTGATTTTGCCCGTTGGTACTGGTTCAGGCTTTGCTCAGCTGCCCTGGCATGTGTACATGTTCCTCACTTCCATCCGTAAGCATGAGAAAACTGCACACTACCCTGCATACAGTGCATAGGTCTCTCCAGTATTCCTGTGAACATTCATACGTTCTTTTAACTGGGCCCAAGTTACCTTCACTTCATTTTTAAATTCCCTTAAACAGTGCTTTTGAGAAGTTCCTAAAATGTGCTCTATGTAAGCTCAGATGCAAACAACAATACCTGTTTTGTACAAGATATCAGAGAATAAAAAACTTTGTAGTCTGAACAAGATTTTAATAGATGCTTAACAGTTTTATCCAAAACCACATCCTAATTCTATCATAACATGATTTGAGAAGAAGTGCATTACCGCAGTGTTCTTAAAACAAAATTTACAGCCGCTTACCAGCAGAAACAACAGATCTTGCTGATTGTACAAAAGCGCTTGATTTGAAAATTTTGAATTTCATGATATATGGTTTCACACAATTCTTTCTACAGATATCTTTGGCACTTTGTGGACACAAGAGTACAGCATATCAGCACAACTCTTGAGAGGACCTCGGCCAACTTGTCCAGCAAAACTGGCACAGTGCATTCAGCTTGTGATTAAAAACTTTGTACATAATTATCCAAATTAATTTTGGCCTGCCATCACATGCCTTTGAACTCAACACTATTAAGTAATTTAATGGCACTTTCTCAGCGCATCAGAGTAAAGACTAGTACCCGAACACAGTCGCAGCATTCTTACATCGTACCTGAAGCACAAAGGTACAGCAGCATCACAAAACTAAATAACCTTTCCTGTATGACTGCCTGCTTGGTCAGTTGTCAAATGTAGACATACAAAGCATGGCACAGGGAGGTACCTATATGGAACACAGATGACCTTAGACAGTCTTTAGCCTGTCCTTAGATTTCAGTTGCACTGAAGAAACTAATGTCAAGTCCTCATCACTGTTCAAGCCCTGTTGGATTGCCTCTGTAACCGTGCTGCCTAATGTTATGGTAACCAGGCCAGCTGTCAGGATAGTAATTAGACTGCTGAATGGAATATGTGCTTTGGGATTGAAGCGGATCTTGCAAGGCGTAACTTGATGTTTTGTAAGTATTCTGCTCCCCTCCATTCTGGTTCTCCTGACTTCCAGAAACATGGCTGTAACCAAGGGTTGACTTCTGATTAAAGTTAGTATTTGAAGGGCCTTCCTGAGCAGCAAAGGGTGCTTTACCATGAGCAGTCAATGGAATGTTTGTGTGTGATGGTGCTGCTGTTGTAGCGTTCGGCATCCAGAATATTTCGTCATAGAGGTAATGAGGCGGTGACAGCTGAGCCAAGTGTTGGTCTCTGGATGCTTGGTCTTCTGTAGAATAGCCTCTTTCTGCATAATTCATTTCCAGACCTTTCCTTTTCAACAGTCCATGGTCAGAATAGTCATTAATGAAGACTGAATTCTGATTTAAGTTTTTAGAAGGGGCTTTCTGTTGGCCAGCAGCTGCTGAAACATTTGTGCTTGACGGGGTTAAGGCAACAGTCTGGAACGCCTGTGTACGTCCACTGGCAGCCATCTGGGGTAAAGACATGCCGACCTGTGGTGGATTAATCTGTGCCTGTTGTGCCCATGGAACTGAATTAATCTGTGGATTGAAGATGTTGGGGTTTGATGGATCTGGTTGGTCAGGTGGTTGTATCTGACCAACTGGTATAGCAATTGGCCGAGCATTTGATGTGTCAGGTGGTACATGAACACGCCGAGCTTGTGATCGGTCAGATGGTGCAGCAAGTGGCAGAGCTTGTCTATTGGGTATGTAACTTGAAGAAAGATCTGATTGCACGGGCACTGCGCTACCAGTTTTGGATGGTTGGTAGGAAGTAATTAAAGCATTAGAGGGAGTTATAACAGGCTTCTGTACAGTGTTCATGTGTAAATTACTTTGCGATATACGATGTCGTGAAGCATGAACCAGATCATGTAGCTGTGGTTGTGTGTCATACCGTGAACCAAAACCAAATGCAGAGGTAGGTTGCTTCATTTTTTTGGACAATTTAGTCCGTTTGGACTTTTTCTCGGATACGGGTAGAGTGAACTCGGCAGCCAATGATGTCATACTATGAAAGCTTTGGCGAATTATATCTGACATATGACTACGCTCCCTCTTTGGTTTCCCTAGAAAATCTTTATCAGGCATCGCTTGTCCTTCAGGCTGGTTTGCAGGATGTTCAGCTGCTGTTTGTGATGGTTGATTTGCGACATCAATCGTAATATTCGCAGCATCATGTATACCGTCATTCTTCCTCTTCTTCTTCAGCTTCTCTGTCGCCTTGTTTTCTAGCTGTGCAAGTTCACTGGGCCGGGTTGCGAGATCTTTGGATGGTCTGTGTGCCGTGGGGTAGAAGACTGCAGCCTTTAAAGCCTTCTTATCATCAACACTTTGACTAGTCGTTTCGTTCCTTTCTTCAGACGTTTTCTTCAACCTTTCTCTTGCTCCCTGAAGTACTGATTGAAGATTTTCAGGTTCAGCAATCGCTGCAGGTAACTTGTTTGCAGATGGTTTCTTCTGCATGGGTAGAGTGCTCCCAGGAATGGTTCCTTTAGGAGGCTCATGCTGTGTAGCTATTACAAGCTTCTGCAAGTAAACACATTTCCATGTACAAACAGTATAATGACAGCTATACTAATAAGACAGCTACAGCTAAAATTCAGTTATTAACTAACAGTTATTAGAAATGCTATGCCTACATTTGTATTATGCTTGTGTGTGAAGCATAGACTTTTAGAGCTGATCAGCTTCAACTCAAAACAACAATTATGTCTTCAATCCCCATGC
The DNA here is from genome assembly GCA_020284085.1 of Aporrectodea caliginosa. NCBI lineage: Eukaryota > Metazoa > Annelida > Clitellata > Crassiclitellata > Lumbricidae > Aporrectodea > Aporrectodea caliginosa. Next base: position 51,632 of record JACEVL010001298.1, on the reverse strand, counting down.
ATCACTCCATGTTGATTCAACTTAAGAATTTCTTAAGCAGAAATTAAAAGTTTACAAGATAAAGATAACATGCGTGTTAAGAAAGTACATCACATATAAAGATAACATGCGTGTTAAGAAAGTACATCACATATAAAGATAACATGCGTGTTAAGAAAGTACATCACATTTACCTTTACGGATACGTGGATATAAACCCGGACACCAACTCAGATATAACCACAGATATGAACAAATACTAATTAAATAAGAAACAAAATCAGCTCAGAAATTTATACATATATGAATACATTACACCAACAGCACAACATATCCTCCTGGGGTGGCCATTTTATCAAAACCTGCCAAGGTCTGAACGTGGACCTGCAAGCCAAGTGCTTAACTTACGGGTCATACAAACTGAGCAGATGGCAGATAATTATTAATTAGTAACTTCTATTGCACCGGTATCTAATGCACAAGGCATCAACCAATGGCACATCAAACCAAGCCATAATCAGGTCAACGTCCAGAAGGTCAGTCCATTAGACAGAGGCAGCCTATGGTGGATGATACACAGTTTGAAAGCGTTCAGTCTTAAGTTGAGAATAAATGACAGTGAAGATGCTTCCTTACAGATGATTTTTCGCTGGGTGTCTCTCGTTGGTCATCTGGAATAAAAAATCTCTTCAGCTTATCTCGGATTTTGACGATAAAACTAAAAACAGAAAACAGACACAAACTCACCATGCACGCCAGTCATTGTACGTTATATATAAGGTTACACGTTGTGATGTGATGGCTAGTCAACTGCCTTAATTACATCATAATATGTCACAGAATATTTGCTCTCATGCATACAGATAAGTGTGCAGCAATTTGGTCTCTTGAGGATCAAGCTGTCTTTCAGTTATAATGAAAATTTGATGTCGGATGCTGAATGCATATATACACAACTATAATGTCAAATACATTTTCAGCAGTTCCACTATTCACATATATATTCAGTCCTAAGCTAACTACCTATTTACCACAGCACCATTTAAATTTATGCTAGTCATGTTTATAGGTCTTTATTTGGTTACTTCCCTCTTTGCTCGATTGCCCATGTATTTGCAGCTCAGATGATCATGCTGCGACATTATTCAACTGTCAGCATTGAACAGTACGAAATTCTGGTTCTCCTGTTTCACCATAGAATTCGCAGCTCAGAGAGAATAGACATGTAGAACAAGTGGAATAACCACACATTGACTCTACCCTTACTATTCAACAATTACACTACAAGAATCACTGGCACTACAGCACCATGAATGTCTTGTAAAAATACAGACAGATTATCTTTTGACTGGTTCCTAACTTTCCGACCCAAAGTTATAAAGTTCATACGCAGCAAACCTGTAGCTGCTGTCTAAGCAGATAGCATGATAGCCATCTCTGCCTTAATTTCGAAGACATACGATCGTCTTTCGTTTAACTTGTTCAGGCAATCTTCATAGCTCAAGGACCCCATCGCCTTGATTCAACCATCATCTGATATCACCACTAATTATCACTGACATACTGATTTCATCTTTTGATAAAGTTATTGGTCATATAACTCTGGTCAAATCAATCTTGAGTTTCTGGAGTTTTTCTGTAAAATGTTCTCCCAAAAGACTCCAGCCAACTGAAGATAGGATGTAATACCCGGTAGTTATTACTTGTGCCATCAAATTGTTGTCTGCTTCTGTAGCAGATCAGTTAGTCTTGTTTTGGGTCTCCCAAATCCAGATAATTCACGCAGTTTCCCTACTACTCAGGTTTCTCTAGGCATTCCACTGGCAGTTTCCAGGCCCCATTTGAATATTATACTTACACTCTGTGATGCAGGTATCTTTATGCTGGTATTTTAAAGTAATTAAACCTTAATCATGCTACACATAAATCGAACCCTTATTATAAATACAATCAATGCCACTTAAGTGCATAAGAGATAAGTGCCTAATTCGATTATGTGCATAGAAGCTGGTCACTCCCGTTTTAATATATGGTATTTCAATTGAAGACAACTCCGGGTATGTGCATATCACATATGTGCATGATTCGGTTATGTGCATAGCCGACTACATTATGCATTGCTCTGTGGATGTCAACACCACGTAATTGCATAGGCAGCTTAGATCATTCTGCCCCCTAGGCAGTTTGCCACTGTACAGCAAACTGTGGTCCATATCAGCAGGTGATGTAACATTGTTACTGGTCCACATTCAGAGTGTGCAAACCATTTCATAAACATTCCATTTAGTGTATCAGTACATTTAGCCAATTTTGAACAGTACAGGTGAACTTCTCTCATGTGCATAAGTCTGTTAAGTGCATAGGTACAAGGCAGTCCCATGGCTCTGCACTTAAGCGGCATTGACTATAAAGCAGGTGATTTAAATTCTCAGAATTGTTACACATATTACATGTACATATGTACCGGGTAATAGCTATCTACAGTAGATATATTTACTGGTGTATGCAGAAAGCTAAAGCTGCCATTTATAAGTCAAGTTCTTATAAAAGGTTAACAGCCTTTTGTTGGCCTTCTAGTAAATATGAATCCTCTCGTGTCTAGATATGGAAAGACAGTGAAGCAAGAGAAAAGGAAGGAATGAGAGAAAGAGGAGGCAGACAGACAGACAGACATAGGAAATAGGAATAGGAAAGTCTTCACATAGCTACCTGGCTCAAGAAAAGAATGCCTTTACATAGGCTACTGTAAGTCTGTGACTAGTCCTTTGCCCTTTTAATTATCCAGGTAGTAAGAGTGCTCTCCAGTTAAGTTTCACATAATATTCTGACAATTGCAACTTCTAAGGTGAAGTCATCAGATAACACAAGCCCGATGGAAACTTACATTGCTAAAAGAATTCCAAGTATCCCACCAACAACACCACACACAATATAGAATGCCATTCTGAATCGGATGACTGCAAACAGAACATCCAAAATTTGAATATTAACTTTCCACATTCGTGTATGTAGTGAAAATAAAATAAAAATATTCACAGATTCAAGAATGTCAAAAATTGCATGCAAGTTTTAAGTTCATGACAGTGCTGAACACAAATAATGCTAAATTTATCATTAATACAAATACAAAAAACTTCTTTATATTGCCATCCTTCCAAAGTTCAGGAGTGCTCACATGACCACATCATATTTTATATTATAACAGAGCATCAATGGTGCTTAGGTATTGTGCACTATGGACTTGATGATGCTGACGTACTGGTAATATTAAAGAAACCTGCAATATCAGTTAAGGAAATGAAGATGCTCACTTTTGATTTGCTTGTCAACACACTTTTTGATGCTGTCTGCTCCGACACCCACTGTCCTCTTGTCAGGCTCACACTGCAAGCAATCCCTTGCACCTGGCTGTTCCATGTAGGTGTTCATGGGACATGCAACACATAAATTGATTCGCTTCTTTGGATTATATGTTCCCGGAAAACACGGCACTGTAACAAATATCTTCAACTGCATTTACACATGCAAATACATAAAAGTACATACACATATGATGTAACTTATTTAAGCAGTTTCTTAGAGCGCTCACAGCATTTTATTGCCTAATCTTATATAATATTGTATAGGGGGCCTTAGGGGCTTACGCATGAATTACTCATTCCATCCTCATAAGTGAGACAATCATTGACAATGTCATGGAAACATCAGCTCCAGTCCAGGACCATGAAGCCTGTCAGATTCGGACCTTCATCAATTAAACATGGCAGTAACCACAATCAATGATGTTTTACCATTGCATAGAATCATAAATGTGACGCCAGGGCTCAAAACCCGTCGCTTGTCGCTTCCTAGATACTGAGCTAGAAGCTGAAATACGTGAGAGGGGTCAAAAATATAGAATATTCTTCAATTCAGCAGTTGCCTATGAATTTGCCATAATTTGCAAAGTAGTAATCCAAGTTTTATGCCGTTTGCTTTATTTGATACAGAATATAGTCCTCTACTGCCCAGCAAAATTGCAGCATAATCAAGTAATGGATGATGAGGACTTTGGTGACATGAATTTTCTGAAAATTTTTATTCGATTTTCTCACTCTATTCTAATGAAAGAATTAAACGAGCATAACTTCAGTTAGAAAAAGATATTTTCATTCTGTAAAAAGTATTCTGAAGAAATTAATTGTAGATTATGACTGAATAAAAAGGTCAGAAACCGACATGTGACAGGTTTTGACCTCTGGCGTCACAAATGGTTTGTATGTGCACAAATTAAGAAAGCTTTCCATCTTACAGAAAGTTCACCAACTAGTTTCAACTGAATTACGGTAAAAGAATTTAGAATATCAACACTTGTGGGTTTTTTCAGGCACTAGGCCACCTTTCTGGAACAATCTTGCATAACATAAATGCATAGCAAGATTTAAGTGAACATCAGCATACATCTTCAGCAACCTAAAGCTGCACTATTTAGATCAGTTAGATTGCCATGTGTACAGTGTTGTTCCTTCAGTTCTACAAGGGTAAAGGAAGAACTGTCGTGGTGTTACCCTACTATTTGTATTGTATTGTATTTAATAATTTATATAGCGCCGCTCACAGCGGTATTTGTGCCTTGAGTTATGTTAGGATTGTGATGTACAAATTGCTGAAAGTATTGCTTTATAAATGAACAGCAGAGCATTAGCAGAGCATATGTAGAGCAGATGTAACAGGGTAAAAACATAGTAATATCTAAACTAAGTTTATAAGGAATGTGAACAAAGAAAGAGATGTTACCGTCATTGTTGAGGCGGATTGACACCACTGTTGTAGATAATATTAACAATGACCAAAATGATGAGAGTATGAAATTGTGCTCAGCTCAACATACCACAACTTTCTCTGTAGAGTGAGAATCCGGCATTACAAGAATAGACCAGCTTTCGGTTTGACAACGTCAGTCCAGAAAAAAATGTCAAACTGCTATCGTTGGCGGTCATATCTACTGCCTTCTTCACTATTTCTAGCTACAACAGACATGCAAGACTTCAGACATTTGTACAGTCATCACTTACCAAACGCTTTTCAGTGGCACTTCTGACCAATCAAGTCTAGCACATTTTGAGAATCATAATTGTTATTGCACATTTATATAACACAAAACTCTTCACAAGTGCTCTTGACCTGTCAGCATAAGACCACAATCAAATGAAAATCTTCAATTGCTGGTGAAATAGAGGCCGAGAGAGAGAGAAAGAAAGACAGACAGAGACAGATAGACAGACAGAGAAAGAGAGAGAGAGACAGAGACAGAGAAGGATAAAGAATGGGTAAGGATAGGCTCTTGAATGGGACAGAAGGTAATTGACTAGGGGTAATCAGATCATGCCAAACATGATTTGATTTTAATGTATGATGACCTAGCAGAGAAAAGCTGAGCACTTTTATTCGACAATGATGGAACAACAGCATTGCAAGCTTAAATTTTTAAAAGAAGCTAAATATTTAGAAGAATCCCGACAGCAGTTTAATTTTAAATGAACAGATCACTTCAACCAGTCTTCTACTGAGTGCATACACAATCACACAATATCTTATCAACTTGCTGGCTACTGTAGATGGTTAAACAGCACACAACAAAATGCAGAATCTGAATAAATTATTTCATGAATTTATAAGCATTATTACAGGTATACACTCAAATATGATGCAAAACAGCTTTAGAATTCAAAGACGTCTTATTCTTTAGGCAGGTTCCTACATCCAAGCCTCCAAGGTTATCAGTCATCTTGTTGTTTAATCCTCTCTTTCCGCCTGCTGTAACCATCCTTCATCACCTAATCCAATAGCATCTATCCAGGTCTTCCTTTCGTCTTTTCCCCTTCCATTCTTCCCTTGATTACAGTTCTTAGGAGAGAATCTCCTCTCATTACGTAAGCCATCCATTTTCTGTGACGGCTTCTGATTGTCCGTATCGATGAACTTCTTTCCTCTACCATTTGCAGTGCCTCTTCATTTGTCTTGCATTCCATCCAGCTGACTCTCTCCATCCTGCACCATATCCACATCTCAAATGCCTCTAATCTTCTAATATCCTCCTCCCTCATTGTCCATGTCTCCGATCTGTATAGTACCACACTCCAAATCATTGATCTGACCATTCTTTACTTTAAGTTCCTATAAACTTTTCCTCTAATTAATCCCTTTCTCTTAGAATTATAGAAGGCATCTTTTCCCATGGCTATTCTCCTTATTTCTACATGGCACTTGGCATCATCTGTAATCATACTTACCAGGTAGCAGAATTTTACAACGTCCTCTATTTCCTCTCTATCCACGATTATGCAAACTGCTGTTCCTCTCCGTTACTTATCCTCAAAACCTTTGTCTTTTTGATGTTTACTTTCTATTCACATCCAATTAAATGTGTAATGGACACCAACACTGGCCATCAGGCAACAAGTGATTCCTGCCTGCTAACCAGATCTCACACGCGGTGTTCCCATGGATTGGGGCTCTGGATATGACACTGGCAAGTTGCAACCAGTTAGGTTAAGCAATGCCAAGATTGGTTTAATACTGCTAGCACAGAAAATATAGCATGGTGGCAAACCACAAAATTTGAAATTGACGTCTCTTCCAAGTCTTGCCACCGAGTCTGCTAGTCAATGAAGTCCTCTCACTGCTGTACCACACTTCTTTGAAAAATTAGAACTATTGTTGGCCAAAGAGCTTTTCAGGAACTGAATGATTCTTCAAAGCCTAGGATCAATTTTCTGTCTACTGAGACATGTAAATAATCGTGATATCCTTTCACATTTAATTAGACCAATATATGCTTTTCTGCAACTACTTTGTGCTATTGATCATTCAGCTCGGCTCTTAATGTCATTTCAACCTCAGCATCAGACTTAGAACTAAAACCCTTGAGTGCAATGATAATGCCATGGACTACTTTCCTCTCAGTTTCCATGGACTCCTCTCAAAGTTGTCCTGATTTTAGCCTAGTTGAACAGATAACAGCACCTACTTAATAACAGTTACTAATTGCTATTTTATTATTGTTATACTGTTGATCCATGGCAGCCAGTTGGTTGAATGCCTCCATTATATGTAGAGTGTGTGGCTTCCTGCCTCCCCAAGACAGATGCACCATAATAACCTAGAGCAAGCCCATGATCCACCAATTGCTACCTATGCCATCAACTGTTGCTTTCTACTAATAATAATAGAACTAAATAAATGCAAGAAATAAATAAATAAGTACATACATTAGCCAGAAGGTGGTCAAACTTGTTAGCCATGAGGCAGTCACGACTACATTCGGGCGGTCGATATTCCGGGTCAGAATACTTTGTGACGAGAATCAGCAGCTTCGAATGAGGAATGTATGGCATGTTCTAGGAGAGATCAGCAATCAACCAATCAAAACGTTATTTGACTCTATCATTGTAACAAACATGATTTATGCATGATTGTTAGATGCAAGCTTCTTCTACAGTGCATTACAGAGTCAACTCTCAGCTTTAATGCAAATGAGATCAAAGCAATAAAACTGATTCATCTACTGTTTCCCTAAAAAAGACTGTCTCTTGAAAGAGAATGTGATTAAATAATCAATCTGAGGGTGATTTGCGGAAAGGAAAAAGGAACTGGCCCCAAATAGTTAAGACTATCTTTCATTGAAGCTAAATTTTCTCCATCATCCAGTGCCCAAGGGCTAACTTTGCCCCACAAAGTATTGGTGACCAATCCCTCTTCCCTTCCCTCCCCCTCCCACTTCCTCTTCTCTTCTCCCATCCCTCTCCATCCTTCCTTCCCTTTCCTTCCCTTCCCTTCCCTGTATATGAATTTAGTATACTTTGTCAGCCACTTTAAGGTTACTCCCAGATAACAAAGTATTTTGTATACATTTTGTATACCGTTTCACAGCTGAATATGTTGACAACACTGAGACCATGATACAGCTAAACAATCTCCTCAATCATTGGCATCCAACACAACGTCAGAACTTTTCAAACAGCACAGGACAAAACGTAGCGGTGACTGTCTTTCACCACTTCTCAAAGTGGTGATGACTGTCCTTCACCACTTCTCAAAGTGGTGGTGACTGTCCTTCACCACGTCTCAAAGTGGTGGTGACAGGACCCCACCACCATCACAATACAAAGGGGTTCTGCATAGATAGCAGTGCTGAAACATCTTCTGCCTCTGCTTCCAACCATCAATCACATCCTGTCTGTGTGTCATTACACCAACAATAAGCGGCCTTCATCTTCTGATGCCGAGACCATAATATTATGTCTTTGAAACCGTTGACTGATGCCTTGTTCATCATGATAACGATGGCACTATAGAAGTCATTCGATTAGATCAAATCATAGTTAATTCAAGCTACCAACATGGGCTGCTCCTCAGAAGACCATTTTCAACGACCTAATGTGGATTATTTCCCCCAGACTCATCAGAGGCAAATCCAGGATTTCAAGGGTTAAAGTAAACTAAGTTAGGTCTGGGGCATATAGAGCACAACAATTACGAAATATGTCACTTTAAGGGGTAAATCCATTACAGGCCCATGACTAGACCACTGCTGGCCACTAACAACAAAAGTGCTCTGACTGCCTTTACATGCAATTACCTAGTTGGTCTTTTCCACCTGTTCTACTATAATATAATGCTGCACAGGTTGCACCCTATGTAGGTGACAGGTTAAATTTTGATCAGTTTCCATGACAGATTCAATTCTTACCACATGCCGCCAGGGTTCAGTAGAGCATGTCATCTCAAACTCGTATACGCAAGGATTGGTGGTACAAATTATATCTTTGATAGCATTGAGCTTCTTTCTATCCCTTTCCTTATCACAGGTCGTTGAGTCGAAAACAAAAGGAAATTCCAGAGCTAGGTCAGGATTGTCATAAACTGAAACACACCAGATAAACAAATTCTGTGCGAACCAAAAACAAAATGCAGTATGCAAAGACTCACCATCATAATACATAACTTCCACAACAGCTACACATTGGGCTGTGTTAGTGTTACAATCACATTGGAGTCTAGTTACAGCAGTATGCCGATGATACTCACTCAGCATTACATTACTCTGTCACCAACGTCACAGTCTGGCAAAGCAATACCTCTCTTCAGTGCATGTATGATTCTGCTTCAACGGTCTTGCTCTAAACCTGGTACGTCTGAGGCAATCATGTTTGGCATACACCAACAACTGCACTCTTTCCCATCTCATTAAAAGAGTTGATAGTGGCACTGTTATTCCACTTTCAAAGACTGTCACTCTGGACAGCAATCTCACATTTCAATCCCATATGACAAACCTTTGCTAAGTTTGTTTGTACCATATCAGGGCAATACATCATATACAGTCTGCTCTTATCCAAGACATGTCACAGAAAATAGCCTGCTCCCTTGTCTGCTCTTGCTTCAATTATGTCAACTCTATGTTTGCAGGTAGATCAGATCTTGAAGTTGACAGGATTCTAATGTATAATGAAAATTCTCTAGCTTGTATGATGCTGCGTGCACCTTCTCATTCAAACTCCTTAATTCTGCTCGATCAGCTGCACTGGCTTCCTGTACAATTCAGAATTAGATTTAAACTGGCCTGTCTTACCTATAAAACCTTTACAACAAGCACTCCTACCACCACTATCTCCTTATATTCCGCTACACAGTCTGCGATCTTTGGGTTTGGGTCTATTGGTGGAGCCTCTATGTAAAACCGTCATGGGCTCTCGTGTATTCCATGTTGCTGCCCCAGAGGAATGCCACCAACCACCACTGTTTGTCCAATGCCTGAACTACTCGTCCTTTAAGAAATGCCTCAAACTCTATATTTCTCATTGACTCTCAAACATTTGGATTTAACTATTAACTAACAGCTCTTCACCTGGTGACTGACTGACTAACCACGCCTCAGATTAGCATTTCTGTGTGACCTTGTGGGCATTAGAAATTCTGTTATAATAATATTAATAATAGACTGAATGTATCCTATACAATGAGGGTTTAAGAATTTTTAAGTGTAATATATGGGCAGTGTGACAGACTGCCACTCTGAAACAACAAAATGAGATGGAGATAAACAAATTGAAGCAAGACCATGTGGAATGGTGATAATGAAAATGAAAACTGACGCTGATATTGACAACCTTGAATCATAATTATGGTGACAATGACACTGACGATAGCAGTATCAGTCGAGATAAAAATTATTCAGAAAAATGATGACAAATGAGTGACCCACAATATATAGATCGAGTTGAAGATAAAAAAGACCAACAAATATAATAAAGCAACTTCAAGGCTCAAGCAACCAGAAATATAAGTACATCTATGGCTGAAGAAGCCAGAATGACGGCAACGCTTACCATTTAGGCTTACTACATTGTCGATTTTCACGGCTTCCCCACCGTCAGTATAAACGATATTAAGAAGGCAGTGGTAGATTCCTACATCGTCCATTTGTGCTTCAGTGATGGACAGTCGAAACCGCTCGTCAACCTTCAGACGACTTTGCCTTCTCCTCTTTATCTCTTTGCCTAAGTGATCTGTCCAAACGTGTGCTATCGACTTCACAGTAGATCTCAGATCGAGTCTTTCAATGCAAGATATCATCTCGCTTCCACCAACTGGCATATACACTGCAAATCAATTATTTAAGTAATGCAATGATAATCCTATATTAGCTCTGCACTTCTTACATGGACAGTTCTGTATTAGGCTGCAGCCTCACACATACAAAAGTGTGCTGTTCAACTGTTCAAGCTTTTACAGCGCTGAAGAAAAGCAGATCATACAATTTCACGATTTCAGATGTATTGCAACGAGCTGGCATGCATGTATATGTAGTTACATCCTGTATAGCTGTGTTAACTGTACTCTGTATGTACCAAAGTACATATGTTTGAAAGCCACCACAGAAAATCAGTCCTTTAAGCCAATCCCAGTAAACGTTACTTAAGTTCCTAGATTTCCTACATTGGGCATGCAAGGTAGTGGGCCAGTTTTATCCCTATCCCGGTTTAGGTCAGCATAATTATTTTTTTGTCGAATTCTCAAGAGTGGAATAAAAAGCCTATTCTGTCATGGATTTGAACTTCTGACCCCATAAATAACAGTCCAGCATGAAAACAACTACCGGTAGGCTGAATATAGTAGCAAGTACAAGTAGCAAGTGTCTGAATCACGGACAGTGCCTATAACGATGGTAAAAAAAATTTACATGCCACTTTTGATAGTTTAAATTTTACCTATCTTTTTCAATGCTGTGATTACTAAAAGAATTCTAAAAAATTAATTAGCTCCAGTGCTTATAAGTAACAGTTAATCCCTCAGAGAAATTGTATCCTCCAAGAGCTTGAACCAAGGTGGGAGGTTTCTGTAAGTAGGAGTAAATCTTTTGGTGAAATTGTATCTTACAAGAGTCTGAACACAGGTGTGAGGTGTCTAGAAGTATCATTAAATCTAGGAGGAAATTGATTCTTCCACGATTCTAAACCAGAGCTACCTACATGCAGCAGTTAATCTTATGTAGAAATTGTATCCTAAGTATAACCCGCTTCATCCACTACTGTGACAGCCTAAGGAATTAACCTCTCAGTAGGTTATCTTGGAGGGTGCTATATAAATCCTCTGAATGAATGAATAAATTAATGAATAAATAGATATGCCTTTTGGGAAGATTCTAAAGACCATAAGTGAATGCTCTTTGCTCACATATGTATCATTGTCATCACTGTTATCACCACCATCGCCAACACCACCAATATCATTATTATCCTCATTGTGATCATCATCATCACCATCATTTTGTATTGCATCATTACCTAGTGATGATCGAGGCATCACTCAATGGAACCACGCAATTGGGCAGAAAGGACTTGCTTATGGTTGTTACACAGCAATACAAACTTCTCAGAGAATAAGACACAAACCAAGTCGCTCTCTGCTACAAGATGAGGGCTCGAATAATCAATCATTGTGTTTAAGATCCTTACTTACCATATCTTTCACTGTATGTTGAATTTTGTGAGCCTTCTTCCACTAATGACATCCTTTTCAAATAGTCTGACGCCGATTTGAATGGTACCACATCATTCTGTGCCTCTGGAACACCTGTCTGCAGTTCCTTTAGGACGGTGCTTACTTCGTCAGTCCCATCCACGTAAGAACTGTTATCTTGTTTAGTCTGCTTTTCCTCAAGAGGACTGCTGACTTCAGTAGTCTGATTGGGAGGCTGTTTTGATGGATGGATCTCCTCATAATGTGTTAGCAATTGTGAAGTTATGGACTTCCAATTTGTCACTAGCTGTAACCTGTCCTTGACTGGTTCCATAGGGTCTGAAGCTGACTTTGTTTGCAGATTTTGATGCGGCGTCGTCAAGTTTTCCATTGCATACAATTTCACGTGAAGGATAATGAGAGAAATCAGCAATTTTCTCGACATAATTTACCAGAAATCCACATCACACCTGCAAAAGCGTATGTTACACCTTTAACAAAAATATTCAGAAGAGAATAACCAAATACATTAAGCAATAGGCTATTGGTAAAATAATTTGTACAAGTTTGAAAATCCAAATTTTGGGGTCGCCTTATACAAAGGTCCAGACAAAATTGCAAGAAATATCCATTGGAGCTGACATTACACATGTATCAGTGGACAGCGACATGCTGGATGGACGGATGAAACTAAGTTTTCGATTCAACAGAAGGCGGATTGAAGAAAATAATTGTTTCCGTAATTAGAAGCGGGATCCATGAGAATATTTAATACATTTTAAGAAAGCGGCCTCTTTTGATTAGCCCTAATGGATACAGCTAAAATGTATGCGAAATGTCTGTCAGTGAAATGTGTGTAGACGAAGTGTCGTAGACGAAAAGTCTGTAGATGAGACTGCATCACAGATCATTATTTAATCATTGCAGATCTGGATCTGGAAATTAAACTTTTTCCTCGGCCTCATGCATCCTCCCATTCTTTCCGTCGCATTAAACCAAATCTGCCTGTCGACTCGGTTTTGACTGAATCAGCTTGCTTGAGCAATTGCTATTTTTGGCAATGTGGAAATCACAAAGATTATGAGAACTATTTACTGGTCCAGTTAGCTCCATTGGTTAGAGCGTAGGCTGCATCCCATGTGCCTATGTGTTAGAGAGCGTGCAGATCATGGTTCGCCTCCCGATGCTGACCTACTTCAGAGATTTAAATCTTGGGCTAAGACGGTCCGTATAGGCGTATACGGGGAGCTTAAATTAATGGCGTGACGCCCATTCGAAAGGGCAGCGGTGGTGAAAGATCTCATCCGATCAATTCATAGAAAATTGAGCAGGGTCGACGCCATACTAAATGTTTGCCCCTGTTTCATATGAGCCTATAAAGTCTATAAACCCAGATTTACTTAAATAGCTCTGACTACGGCTCTAATAGCTCTATAGGCCTAATATCATTCTTTGCACCAATGTAAGCCACATTGAAATGAATCCCACGGTCTGCGTCTTCTAAACTTTATACCGGTCTTGTATGTTAATTATTTAATTAATTATTATTGTAAAAACAATAACTACAAAATTAAATAAATAATAACAACTAACATGACTGATGTGAATACGTCTAGACCTGTATTATTGGAAGGCCTTGAATTTTAAACCCGAATCAAACTAACATAATACAGAATGATCCAAACAAAAATGACGCCAACGCATTACAAGCATAGAACAAAACGCCAACGTCACCTCTAGCGCAAACCTAGTTTATTGTTAAAGTCATCATCAGTCATCAGCAGAAGGCGACCTCACGTTGCGGCGAGGGGACCACTTCCCCATTTCAAGGTGATAGGTATTAGGCCTACTGGCGCGGATGGGACCAATGTGCCCGATATTCTCAGATATAATCTGGGAAGCGATAGGTGTGCAATAAGCCAAGTCGGATGGTCAGTATAATTATGATATACTAGATGTTTTCCCGTCCTAAGACGGCTAAAAACAATTTGAAAATGTCAAGAGATGCGTCTTCTTGTGCTATGAATGACGTAAGTCTTCTCCCTCCCTCCTCCCTACCCGTACTTCCGTGCCGTCCGTCCCTGCCGTCCGTACCTCCTTCCCTCCCTTCAACGTCCGTCCCTCCCTCCCCGCACGTCGCTCGCGGCGATCGTGTGGTGCTGACCCGCCTCTTCCCCTCCCCATTCCCTTATAGACATGAAGAAGGACCTACTTGTCGTCCTGTGCATTATCTCGCGTTGCTATGACGACGTCTGTTAATGGTCATTGCTATGACGTAGAATGACGTAAGCCATATTGTCCATGGCAATGAAGGCGAAAACAGCTTAATCAGGCAAACAGCGTAACAGCACGCACAGACCAGGCACGCGCAGAGATTTCTGTTTCATTATATTATTAATTCGGACTGCTGACATCATTCTGAAAGTTCAGTCCCAGCCAGCATTACATGTCTATATGGGGCTCATTATTCCTAGCCTATAATATTATTATAGGGTCCCACCATAATGAAACTGCATGAGTTTTACTGGTGAACAGATGATGCCGTAAAATGGAGATGAGCAAAATGCAAAAATGCGGATGGAACATCACTTTGCAGTCAGAGAAAACACGAATCAGAAGAAATGCATGCATCCCGATGTTGATAGCCTATGTGGAACGCTGTCATCAATGAAGATGCTGAATAGGCCTAGCCTACTGGGCCCATAAAGGTCTGTTCGATGGGCCGTTTGAAATTTCCAAGCGATTATTTAATCAAAGATTTAGATAATAATTGTTCAAATGCCCTGTTTCGTTCTAGAAAAGCTAACGGTGACAATACAGCTTAGTTTACTCTCCAAAAATCGGTTGCGTGTATTGTTTTGTGTGTGAACTGTAGGCCCTATAAGCTATTGCACGCAGTGTTTTTAGTCGTAGGCCTAATCGTAAACGCCAAACTTCTAAAGCGCCACTCGAAAGCCTAGCGCAGGGCACCAGCTTATTCACGAGCGCTGTGTCAAGTCAGAGGGGCTTTCACAAGGGTAGTCAAAAGGAGGTCTGAGTCCGGCTTTCAGAGGGTCCAGATCAGGAGAGCAGAGCAGCTGCTAAGGTGGGTCGAGAAGAATTGGCAGGCGGAGGATCGATATCAGGCTAAGCAGAGTCGGAGTAGGAGTTCTTGAAAAGGCGAGACTTTAGTAATTTTGAGTGGAATGCCCGGGGTGATAGAGGAGCCCGAGGCGGATGATGGAGGGCGAGTGGCGATGATGGAGGAACCAACAATCTGCGGGACTCGAGAGGGAGATCATTCCCATCCCCATGTGACTACACAAGTTCTCCAACTGATGCCTCCTCGAACCTAGAACGATCTCCATCATGAATTCTGCTAATTAATTCGATCTCAGTTCCTTTGCCAACATATATCAAGATCGCCGCCCACCGATCATCATCTGCCTGACGTTCCTCTATCACTCCCCAAACCTTCCGCTTTAATTTAAATGAAAGTCTCGCTGCTTAAAGAATTCTTACTCTGGTCCACCCAATCCGCCTTCCAATCTTTCTCGTCCTAAACGAAACTCGTCCTAGTAGCTGTGCTCTCTCTCTCTCTCTCTCTCTCTCTCTCTCTCTCTCTCTCTCTCTCTCTCGTCTCTTTGGCAACCGAATCTTCAATCTTGGATCTTCATTTGGTATATCTGGATAACCCTATGACACGACACAGAGCTCGTGAATAAGCTGGTGCCCTTAGCTTACACTTAGCTTTTAAGTAGCACTTTAGATATTCAGAGATTACGATCACAGCGGGAGGGAGATGGTACTGCGCATGGGTGACATGGAATCTGGCAGTGTTCTATAACTGAGAAATATACTGTTTAAGTAGGTCAGCTTCTGCACTTAATTTTTATACACATGTATATTAAACAATCATAAAAGCATAGCATTTTTGTACGAAAACTCAGCATAAAGCCCAGCACAACAATCATTTATTTGAGAATTTCATTAAACTTGTAACATATGGCAAAATATAGCAAACATGTGCATTTACATTTCAAAACTATACTGTTAAGAGAAGATGTTTAGAGGTTCAATGTTATACCAACCATATCATGTTTTAAGAATATATCATAATTGCAACCATAACATAATCACTACAAAACTGCAGTTCAATGTCCAGAGTATTATGTACACTTATGATTCTATAACTATAACTAAATTATTCAAAATGATAACTTAATTAACAAATTAAATGGATCAATGCAGGGTGCCATATAATTCTAAATGCTGCAGCAGTTAAATAGATGTTATTTATTTAGCAAAATACACTTTATCATTATTTTAATACTGTTTAATAGTCGTGAAAGCAGACGGACACTATTTTTCACTAATCACACACAAACTAGTACATCTTTAGATGCAAATCCTGCCAAGAAGCATTGTTTCATTCCAGATCAAATATAAGTTAGAATCATTAGAAAGGAAGTTATTTTACAACTCAAAAGAGTGTGTTACTGTATTTCACAAAGACGACCAATAACTACTGTTATTAGAGTATTATTGTTAATAACTGCATAATATTATTAGTGAAATGACTTGATGACACAAATGTAATGAAATTTATTGACCCAACCTTATAAAGCAATCTCAATAATTTTGTACCTATATTTCATAATAAAATTTAATCCATGCGATCAGACTGATATATGTAAATAACAGCAATTGCTAATGGAAGTATCATTTCCACAACCGTTCATTGTAAAATTCTATATATTAAGTATAGTCTACTTTCGGTGACTTCGGCCTCTGCTCATACTGACTTGGTTTGATTGCTCAACTGTCTCTGCCGCTCTTGGTAGCGCAAGACGATGAGCATGTCTGCGCTTATTCACATTTCTGCTCTGTGAGTCCACTGTTCCAACGTTATGAGAGTGAAAACTATCTTTGTTGGGAAACAAACCATTAGAGGCACTTGGTTCAAGCATACAATAACTTTCTGGAAATTTCAGCAACAGTTGATTCTGTGTTGCAGCTGCCCATTCAGATGTACGATGCTGCTGATTACTTAAAGTGAGGGCATTACGATTAACATTTGTGTTATGAATCGAACGACTTTCTGTCTTAGGATTAGATGCAGGTCGAGTTTCCATTGTCAAACTGGATGAAACATGGCGAGTCCTTTTCCGACTTTGTGTTGGCATGTTTGCAGCTTCATCTTGTGTTAACGTCTTTACAGTTGAAAGACTTTTATGCAAACTTGGCAGATTTTGTATTGACGATTTTGCACTTGAAGCATTTCTATCAGAACCTGACTCCGTTCGTGTTTGTATATTTGTACTTGAAGGAGTTTTATAAAAACTTGGCTGCTTTTGTGTGGAGTGTCTTGGCTGATTTTGTGCTGACACACCAGCAGAGTGTTGAAGACTTGTCTGCTTTTGTGCTAATTTATTTACATGTGAAGGTGTCGACTTTGCATTTGAAGCGGTCATTGCATCACCTGAAGGAACACTGAAATCAGGAGGAACATTGGAACCTTGAGTTACTGGAAAAGCTGGAAAAAGGGCAACATTTGAGGGAATGATAACACCTGGAGGAATAGGATAAGACAGAGGCATACTGACACCTGGTGGTACAGAGGTATATGGAGGCATATCGACACCTGGTGGTACAGAGGTATATGGAGGCATATTGACACCTGGTGGCACAGAGGTATATGAAGGCATATTGACACCTGGTGGCACATAGGTATATGGAGGCATATTGACACCTGGTGGCACATAGGTATATGGAGGCATATTGACACCTGGTGGCACATAGGTATACGGAGGTATACTGCCTTCTGGAGGAACAGCAACGTCTGGAACATATGCTGACGGAGGCATAGGAGCATCTTTTGGACCAGTTGCAGCTGTTAGTGATGCTTGAGGGAACGGTTTTCCTGTCTGTGGAGTCAGAGGGAAAGCTTCCTGTCCACGTATCCCAGCTTCTTGGTTTGCTTGATCAAGCATTGCTCTTGTTTGGCCACGATTAGCATAAGCGGCCTGTGCTGCTGCGGTATAGCTTAACAACTCAAATATTCTCTCTATCTTCACTTCCGATGACGAACTAGCTGCTTTCGCTTTCTTCTACGAATAAAAACAAAATTAATTATGTGTGTAAGTCGTTCTGAATGTTATTGGCACCATTTATAATTTATCTGGATTTCAAAACAATGTGGGTAAAACTACACATATTTCTAGATATCTACCGGCATATTTAATCTTCATAAAATTAAAACAAATTATTTGCATGTTATTTCCTGAATAGTCGATTGCTTGAAATCGAGTTCAAAGTTGCACTTAATTAAAATTGGACTTGAGGGAGAATCCCGGAGAACGTGGACTTGATGTCACACTCAACTGGACTGGGATACAAGTCTGATCCTATCAATGATGAAAGTCACTTTAATGCCTATTATAATAAATCATCGTCATCATCATCATCATTGTTATCATCATCTGTGACAATCCACTATGTGAAGCATCACTTCATTCACAACATGTTGCCAGCCGTTTCTACTCTGGACCTGTCTTTAGGCCATGTGTAGTCTGAAATTCTGCAAGTAAAATTCAGACTCCACCACTGGTGTCCATGTGTGCCAAAGGCATCCAGTTTGACTCTTCGACCCATTGCGGGTGGGGGAAGGGACGGATATCATAGCTTGCAAAGCTCATGGCAAGGCCCTTGTCAGGTTATGCTTATCCTTAACCTGTCTGGCAAGTGAAAAGCAACTTACATCAAGAGGAGTAACATTCAATCAGAAATAGAACTGATCATAAAAATCAATCAATTCAAGATTATGCTAATAAAACCCTATACTCTCAATTCTGCACCAATTAACTGCATAATTATTATGCCTTATCATAGCAACAGAGAAGGAGCAGTTCCAAAACCTTCTAGAATTGCAATTGTAATTGAACATTTATAAAAGCAGCATGGCTCAATGATTCAGAGGCAATTCCAACGCAAGTCAGTGCTAAAATGCTAGCAAATAAAATTGACTTCAGGCATTTTCGGAACAGGACGTCTACATGAGAGAAACAATGGTCAGATGTCAGAAGAAAGGGTTTTTGCCAAGAACCACAGGATGCCCAAGGGATTGTACACTTAGGCTGACAGTAGGAGTAGTGAGCAATAAACAGGAGAGGACAGACTCCAGTCACTCCACCACTGGTGTCCATGTGTGCCCCATGAAGACAGAGAAGAATCTTGGAATGATGAATGCGTTTGTCATGCTTTGAGCTGTGAATGAGGAAGAAAGAATGTTGAGGGAGAATATGGAGAAACGAAGCACGAACACAAAACCCTATAAAAGGTCAAAAGGACACCAGTAAAGTATATGAGGGAGGACACTCTCAGAAAGGGGGCATGTCAGGAAGGGTATAATGAACACACAGCAGGCTATCATGGAGGACAAAAGAATCTGCTCCAAGAAAACGTTGTGACAGATGAGACAAGACAATGACAACAGTAGAGAGTCCTAGGAGAGGCTGAACATTCTGAGAGTGCACTTGATAAGTATGTAACTGCAAAGCGGGAAATAAGTTTGTATATAGATTTCTGGTGACAATAAACATAGAAAGAAGAGTGTCAGTGTGAAACGTAGCATTGGACAGAACACGCCATAAAACCTGAAGAGACAAAAAGCAAATAAACATCAGCTCATCAGCACCACTACCATAGAAATACGTTTTAGACGATTGATGAGCAGCATTGACCGTCGTTTCATCATCATCATTCTTCACAACATTACACACAGTAAAGAAAAAAGCTGACGCCCAAGCAGCATTCGCGTGGTCAGGGCTAAAATTGCAACATAAAAAATTGTGGCATTTAAATTTTACGCACTTGACTTTTTTGACTGTCAGGAATTTTCTTGGCTGTATGACTGTATATCCACCGGACGAATTTATGATTGTACTTGGCCATCAGCCTGAAATCAACACAAATCGTTTTTAGTTTTCAGGGGTGTAATTCTGGTCTAGTAAGTATCGTTTCCCCTTTGAAACTGTTAGATAATTATAATGGTGCCACTTATGCACCATGCCTCATAAAAATAATAACAATAATAATAATTCATTCATGTATATATATAGCACCTCTTCAAGGAAACTACTCAGAGGTGCTCCCGACTCCAGCACGGTCAAAAAGAACCGTTTTCACTTTTCAAGCACTTGTAGAATGTGTCAGAGTGATTTAGGGAACAGGCACAGCTCCATATCGACGGGCCTACCATAGAAAAAGCACGACTCATACATGCCATAAAAGTTATTTGGTAAATCTATGATGGCGAATATACATGGTGATATCAAAATGACATAATAAGTAGAGTATGATATTCCTCAGATAAAATTTCAAGAATATACCAAGTATTTGAAGTTGTTTCACAGTAACATGTCCTTTTCTTTATTGACAAGTCTGTTCAGACCTGAATCAGATGGGCAGGGTGTCCAAAGCAGTGTTATCATAGTTCAGAATTTTTTATATTTTAAGTTTTTATTTTGTTCAGATCGGACCATTTTAGTTTAAGCTCTAATTTTTATTTTTTCCCATCGCAATCAATTTAGTTTCAGTTCAATTTTTATTTTCCAAATCATTTTAATTTTATTTCTAATGTAACAATTTTTTTATTTAAAATTTAGCTTTAGTTCTAGTTTCAGTTCTATGTCTGTTTTCAAGCTTAGAGGCTAAAATCTAGAAAGGCTCAAATCTAAACAGAACTAAGTATGACAATTAAATGATAAATAATTAAATCTAGAAAGTTAGTCTCAATTGGAGTTGGACCTTTCCCAAAGTGTAATTACTGGCACACGTGATCTTATCAGTTCCAATGGCTAAAGGACACCAATTAGAGCCAATGTGGTCTTGTAAAGACAGACTGGTCATAGTAATTCCAAAGGGTTAAAGATCAAGTGGGTCTCGTGACATTTAGGTTACTATTACTATAATTGTCTTCTTTGGTGCATTAATTAATCGCCCTAAACCTGTAATACAGCTGTCATTAGCTTCTTATCCATGCTCTAGAAAGCTAGTAAGGTTTGTCTCTGTTGCATGGCTGACGGGGTTGTCTGCAAGGCTTTTGATGTCACGGCATCATAATATCGATCGTCTTTGAAATAGGTAGTCAGGTTCTTAACTGTTCACATGATTTCATTTAATTTATCTTTATCATTCTCGTTTCTATTTCGTTCAACACCATATTATTTTCGTTTTTATCTAGTTTTAGTTTAAAATGTCTTTTTCCTTCACCGTTTAGTTCTTGTGAACAAATAACTAATTATTTTAGTTTTCGTTAAGACAAATAACACTGGTTCAAGGGAACCATATGTCCCGGATCAAAACCTCTTTAGTCAGCAGCACCAGGTCTCTGAAATTGTACACTGCTAATGCAACACACTACTGGTTGAAAGAAACATTAAATAAAAAGACTGCAACCTATATTATATAGACAGGAAAGACCTATATGTTAGTCAAAAGTTAACTTACAATGCAAAACAAACCAACACAAGTCCCAAGATAACTCCACACACGATGTAGAAAGGCATTGTTAACCGGATAACTGAAACAATCAATCAATTAATCAATCAATCAATCAATCAACAAATCAATGATCCAACCAACCAGCCAACCAACCAAACAATCTGTGGCTGACAGGCCACAAGGCTTGCATGTAATCTTCATTAATAATTATTATTATTATAATAACACAGTGAATTGATTCAGCTTCTCAGGAGAAAGCACTCTGTCTTCGAAGAACAGGAGAGGTGCTATTGGGAGAATCAGACAGCCCATCACTCCAAAGATAGCTGACGGTTCCTGAATGATATTCAACACTTCTTGGCCGTTTTTGTAGATTACAGAGTCCAATTTTTACTGCTGAAGCAATATAAATAAGAAGCGCTGTTTAGATCAGTTTGAAGCATGGAAGCAGTGAATGGTGAAGACATGAAAGAGGTTCATCTTATACAAAATTTGCACAATTTATCCAATTTGGGCATTCCCTCCGCATGAATTCATTTATTAGTTGCTTCTTTTTCTTGTGCAGTTCTGCAATTCATTGCTGGCTTATGGAGTTTTACCAGAAAGCAAAGTGCACAATTTTCCTACCATCATTGATGCAGCCTATTCTGGATCCAGAAAACATTGTCAACTCTTATCTCTATAAAACCTTATTTTTATAAAGAAATTAACGGAGAAAATTATTGCACACCAGAAGGTATGTTATCTAGAAGCGGACAACTTCAGTATACTACTCTAACAAGTTCTAGTGAGCTGGTCACGAATGTTCCATATAAAGAAGGGGTTTTGACATAGCTGTGTGATCTCATCAAACCCATTCAACATCATGACAGAGATGATTATCAGTGAGGCTCTGGATGGTTATGGTGGTGCAATTTGAGTAGGAGGAAGAATTATACAGATCTGCCATACGATGATATGAAGATGACATTGTTCTGTTAATGAACATGGAGGGGCAAGCTACAGGAGACAGGGAATCGTTTAGACCAGGTAAGTAGCAGAGCCTATTGATTACTGTGTACAAAACCAATACTATGGTAACAAAAGGTACCACATGTGATATTAGGGTACAAAGCAACCGGTTGGAGCACGTTGACACATTTGTGCATCTTGGCTCATTTATATCGGAGGACTCTGAGCATGGGTCACAGATTTGGTCAAGACTATCCAAGGGACAATGCCTTGGAACAGCCCTGAAACAGGTGTGAAAAAGACATAATATCTTGCTTAAGATAAAGATACTACTTATGAGGGCGCTTGTATGGCCAGTGGAAATGTATCGCCATAAGAGCTGGACCATAACGAAAGATGAAGAAGAAAGAATCAACGCATTTGAAATTAAGTGTCTGTGGCAGATTCTCGTGGTATCATGGACTGCAAGGAAAGCAAATGAATGGGTGCTGGAAACTGCTGGAGTGAAAAGAAGCCTGCTCAGAGCGATCAAACAGAGGAAGCCTTCATACTTCAGGCACGTAATGCAGAAGAGTGGAGATTGCCTAAAGAAGAAGATTATCGTAGACACAGTTCCAGGATCAAGAGTTCGAAGACAACCTAAAATAGCGTGGACTGATAACATAAAGTTGTGGACTGATTTATCATTTGAACAGTTATTGAGGGAGATCAGAGACAGACACAGATGGAACAAAATTCTCCACGATGCCGTCAATTCTCAGGTCAAGGGAAGACAAGACAACCTTTGGTCATGCTTCAGCGACAGACATTCCATGGAGGTCTCACGAAGACCTATATCTCAGATGCCTGTGACACCTTCGATTCTGGTAGTGTTCTGCTGCCAGTTCTTTTTGATGTAAACAGAATGTTTGACACGGTCAATCATGACATCTTGAACATGCATCTCAGAATCTCTTACGGATTAGCTGGACGACCTAGTGCTAATTAGTGCACTCCTGAGCCATAGTTGAATAGTTGATACAATCACTGTCTGCTTCTGAGGCTGGCTGTGTCAACCCTGTAGTTAGATCACAAAACGGTCTAAGTCCATATATAGTGGGACGGCTGGATGAAATGGGAAAACAGGTCTGCGTAAAACAAGGGTAACATTACAAGTGTCATTTACGAAACAGGTCTGTCTCATCACTGATAAGACAGGACTGATTGTTGACCAATACAGAAGCGTCTAGGGCGGAAAGATGCAGAGTCCTGTCATAAGCTTTTTCAGTCCCAGGCACTCAAAGACCAACTGGTGTCACATACTGGCAAGTAGTATGGAGTACTTAGAAATAGAACTGTGGTGGAGAAGGAAGCAGAGACCAGCAGAGACAGGAATTTCACACCAATGCAAATGCTTGTACAGAAGTATATGAGTTGCTGAACATAGTAAGGCCAAAACAAAATAATGGTGTGTTTCCGGTAACCCGACCGACTCACTTTTTTGCCGCGACTCGGAAAATTTTGTAAAAAATTTTTTTTACGGAAAATTTTGTAAAAAAAATTTTTTTACACGGAAAATTTAAAAAATTTTTTTCCCTACTTCACATACATTAAGCCTTTGCATGCCGGTGATGCAGAATCGCGACATTATAGGTGCATTCACTAAAGCAGAGACGTTAACGGAAACTAGCGGTCTTTCAATGGAAATAATGGTGCCGTAAATTACAGCAATAAAAGGGCTAAAGTGTGGAGTTTGGGAGAGGGAGGTAATAGACCCGAAAGTGGTGGATTTTCTCAGGGTAATTTGACAGGGTTATTTCACAAATCTGACCCCCATATTCATTGTATCAGAAATACCTATTATCGTACGTGCCATTATAAAAGTAAAGCCTCCTAATAGCAATCAGCCTACTTAACAACCTCTGTAGCATTCTACTTTCGTAGCAACCAGGCTTCTTAGCAACCAAGCTTTGTAGCAAGCAGCCTCTATGTCAGCCTCATTAGCAACCAGTTTCAAAGTCAGACTTGGCCCCTTTAGCAACCGCCTTCCTTAGCAACAGTTATCCTTAGAAACTGTCCTGCTTAGCAACTGCCTTCATTAGCAACTAGTCTCCTTAACAACCAGTCTTCATAGCAACCAATCTTCGTAGCAAGCAGACGACGTTAGGAAACCATATTTCTTTCTATGCAGCGTATAACAATAAATGGGCTCAATTTTTCCCATGGACAATTTACACACATGTCTGATGTTGAGGAGATAACAGACACCGAAAAGTCAGCGATTTTCTCATGTTACCACCCATGCATATTTCCTAAAGAGCCGTTGTCTGCTACACGTTTATTGTTTAATGTACATAATCCATAATTTCTTCCCTGTCCCTTACATTTCACCTTGCAAGATTGTTTTCTACAGCAGTTTGTAGGTACATTCTGCAAATAGGCATTTTTAATACTCACATAGAAAATACATACTTTGGTACAGCATGTACCGCTGTGCATAAATGGGCAGTGGCGTAATTTTGGGAAATCACTGCATAAAATAATTTTACCAAAATAAAATTATTTTCCTACCTACCCAGTTTTTTTTAACTCTGTTACCGGAAACACACCATTATTTTTTGTTGGCCTAACATTACATACACCCACAAATACTGAATGCACAGTATCTCTGTATATCTTCAACAATAACTTGATCATATTGACGCAATGATATGAAACCAAGCACTAACAGTGAATCTTGCGTTGGCAAGCTTTGGAGTTGAAAGCACCTTCATTCCACGTTCCATAGTCAATGCTACAGGGAATGCAGGCATTTCTGGCCGGACGATCCTGGTATGAGTCGGAAGGGCAATTCAAGCATGTTCCACTGCCACGCACTGGACTGTATTGCCCGGACAAACAGGGTACTGTACATCCACAAAGCAAAGTCACAGACCTTACACACACAAATGAAAACAATAAGAATATTAACATCTGTTGCTTCTATGGGTATTGGCACATCCACTGCACAACCTTGCACAGAAAATGGAAGCGGCCAAAATACTGGTATCCTGACAATTCTCCCCGGACAATTCCCCACCCCCCGCGGACATTCCCCCGAGCAGCAAGTAGGTAACTCTACTATTGTCCATGATAACTGTTATTGATCCAACTTCTATTGAAGCAAAGGCCTTCTTTCATCATTCCAACTTCTGTTTAAGCAAAGATTATTTTTCATCAATCCAATTTCTATTTAAAAGACGAATTTCTTTCATAAATCCAGCTTTTATTTCGGCAAAGAATTTTTTCATCAATCAAACTTCTATTTAAGCATAGAATTTCTTTTATCAATCCAGCTTCTATTAAAGTAGAGAATTATTTTCATCAGTCCAACTTCGGGGAGAAACGTCCGGGGGAATTGTCCGGGGGGAAATGTCCTAGACCCCAAAATACTTTCTACCTCTTTACTGAGTCATTTGTTAAACAACAACTCACTGGCCGAAACAACAGTACAGTCAGTTACCAACATAATCTGGTCAGTGGCTTAAACAACAAACCAGTCAGTGAACAACTCTTAAATATTTAAATCCATTCAGTGCCCAAATTAATAACTCAATGGCCCAAACTATAACTCAGCAGCCACCATAACAACCCAGTCAGCTGCGGAAATAGCAACCCATTCCGGTGGCTATAGTGTATCAAAAGCAGAAACCCACTCAGTGGCAAAACATGTTCATGTTCAGTAACACCCCAGTCAGTGGCAAGAGCAACAACTCAGTCGGTTTGTCAGTTGTCAGTTAAAAAAGTTTGTCAGGAAGCAAAATAACACTCTAGCCAATGACCAGACATAGCCTACCAGATGTACTGATGGACAGTTCTAACAGTTTTGTCAGTCTACATTTCTGCAAGCTTTTAAGTTGATGATACTGTTGCTATGTAAGACTAGAGCAAATAAAGTCATACCACAGTTTTCCCTGTGCAGTTCATAACCAGCTTGACAGACATATACTACTTGACGTCGTTTCATTGTCTCGTCTCCAAGAAAAATTAGCGACTCTGTATTAACCATTCCGGAAATAGTTTTCTGAAGGGATTCCATCTGAAATGCATCAATAGCAGTTGTCAACTCAAAATTTATAAAGCGCCACTGGAAAGCTAAGCGCAGGGCATTAGCTTATTCATGAGTGCTGTGTCAAGTCAGAGGGCTTGTGCAAGGGAAGTCGAAAGGACGTCCATGAAAATATCTACCTTTGGCTCCCGAAGAAGAGACCATAGATTCCAATGGAAGCAGGATGAGAGTCCTAGACTTAACCTTGCTAAGGTGTCGATCTGTGTTAGACAGAGGCATGTCCCAGCCAGTGCTCAGATTTGAGATATGGAATGTTATGTCCTATTCCAAACAGCTCATAACTTTTTCTTAAGTATATATATATATATGCACTGCCCCAAATAGCAGTAATAACAACAATACCTCATAATAAGTCATATTAAATAGCAGTAATAAGAGGTAAACACAAATAAAAATAATTTATTAATAATTATTGTCCTCACAATTGCGTATGAAACGAGGCAGTATCTCTTAAGCATGCCATCAATCATGTTTGCTAGCCTCTTAATTTCTGATGAATATGTCAGTATTACACTTCCCATACTAATGCTATTACTGAGATTAGATCAATAAACGCACATTTGTCTGAATGTGATCAAACTTATTGGCCATGATGCAGTCACGTTTGCATTGTGGTGGCCGATAAAGTGGATGTGGAAACTTTGTGGCCGTCACTTGGAGAATAGTTTTTGAAACGTAGTTAACATCCTTAAAATCAAGCAAACCAAACAAAACATGGTTCAAGAAAGGAATAAACATCTTTATGTATATTTAAAGTAGCGAATATTTTTTCATAGCACATTAACCTCTTTTCTTTTTTATAGTAATGCATTTAACCCAGTAGAAGATTGAGTTCAGATTTAGTTAACTGTAAAATTCAGCACCCAGTCTACAACATCATAGTTTCCATTAACTTCTTGAAAGCCTCAGCTGTGCCCATATTATCCATATAAACCCACAAATTGCACAACTCTTGAACCAAAAGCTGTCTAACGAATGATACACGTTTCTTAAACACTGAGGATCTGTGACCATTGAAAATCTGACCTATGGATATTACATCTGTGCTTTACCAGCATCAAAGCTTTTCCATGGCAGTGGTGTAACTAGGATTGGTGTCAACCAGTGCGGTAAATCTTGGTGTCACCCCATGACCTCCTCCCTTACCAGATCATGCAGAATCCTTAGTAGTCTAATGTTTTTTGTACTAACATTACTTGTAAATCGTAATTCCTGTGTATTACAGAATGAAATAGCAATAGCAGTAACATAACAACTAGCGGAATTAAAATTACAAATGCGTATTTTTATTTTTTCATTTTAATCATTTGCCATCAGATCAGCATTTACATCATTAAAAACTAGTGCATGTTTGTGGCACGTGCAGACGAATGTTTCAAAACCACGTGATTTGAAGCATTATTGTAATTAATAATGACAGCACTGACCGGAGCGAATTAGAAGGTTAAAAAAGTAAATTAGCATAAAGTTTCAGCTTTAGGTAAACTGATACAGTAGGCCTACATGTAAGCTGTGCTTAAAAAAAAAAATTTTTTTATTATGTTATTGTTAATTTAAAAATAATAAATTTATGCTGAAACTCTGCAAAATATATTTTTAGACAGTCATTAATTTTTGTCATTTTGGTGTCACCCCTCTGAAGGTGTCACCTGGTGTGGCCCGCACCCTTCGTACCCCCTAGTGATGCCACTGTTCCATGGTTAGGCTACCTTCTATGTGACAACCATATAAGCCAAGATTATTAATTATATGGCTTTTAAGGAATATGTTTTAAAACTCTTAAATATTTAAATTATCATTGTATAATTATAATCACTGTGAGTAATCTGGTTAAGAATACACCTGCAACCAAGTGATTTGAATATTCATAATATAAATTTCATATGCACTTGAAAAAACTAAAACACTTTGTTTAAAACTGCTGTTAGAGTTCTTAAAGTTCTAAAGTTACTCCAAAATCTGTTATGTGACCCTTCATGATGCCATTCTGGTTAGGATGCAGAGGCAGCATAACTATTCGTGAAGCAAATGTAGAATCTTCGTCTGATTGGTTGAGGGATTCTGACAATTCCCTCCTGGTGTCTGTCATCTCACCTGTCACAGTATATTACCTTCTATCAATTCTTGTTGAATTCCCCATATGACCATTCATTTCTAAATGGGAGCATAGGGAGTATTTGAAAATACAGACAGAAAGTCTAACTAAGCTTCCAAATTCAGATACATTTATTGTAATTCATGACAAGAGCAGAGTACCTTGAGAAACCAAGGAGTTGTGGAACATTCCATCCTGAGCTCGTACAGGCATGGAATCTCACGACACAGTGACTTCTGAATTTCCTCCATTTTGGCCTGGTTCTTGAAGACGTTGCAGCTAGATGCCTCGAAAATGAATGGAAATTCCAATCCGACATCAGGGTCAACATAGACTGTACCGTTTGAAACAGCAATTTCAACATCATTATGCAGATGAAAGCAAAGAAGTCAGATCAGATATTCTTACTCCGAAAATTATTAGTTATAAAATTTTTAATTTTAATTTTAATATAGACTTCATGTGATATAGTCGGTTGAATGCAATGGATAATTTACTTAGCATCTTTTCAAGATAACTGCCAATATTTGCAAAGTTCGGTGCTTTTAAGTGAGTAGACTACCTTGAATAAGCGCAATTTAAAAACATATATGTCACAATACAGTTTTGAATGTTTTAAAATGTCTGTAGTTTTGTACATTACACATGTATTTAAATGTCCACTACAAAAGATTATACACCTCTAATAACCTTTAAAATGCATTTCATTGGTGAAGTTGACAACATGATCTGGATACTCCAAAGAAACAATACAAAAGTAGTTATCGGAGTCTTCTGGGTAAGCATTCTTGATTTGGAGCTGAAAGCGGCGGGTAACCTTTATCCGGCCCCCCGCTCTTGGATATTCCTCCATATCTAAACCATTTCTGTTGATCCACTTGTAGACAATCCTGGTTGGCTGCTTAGATAACTGTAGCTTGACAATGTTACAAGACAGCGTTGCCTCGCCACCCGGCTTAAGATACGCTGTGTCAACAACATCACACCATACCGTTACATTATGCAGCATGTTACGCATTATTTTCAATACTGTTCAATGTTCAAAGTTAATGTTTCTGAAGAGTGTCTACGGTTGTATATTTTCTATTGTAGTCATATGTTGACTGTCAGACTTTCAAGCAAGATATCTTTGACTCCCAAATGGCTCTTAACACTAGGTCTTCCGTTGATGACCTCCTTTCCTGCTAGAACGCCACACTTTCCAGTCTCCTTGACAGTCATGCGTCGCTCATAATCAAGCACAGTATACACACCAGTAATCCTTGGTTCACTTCCTGTCTTCGTGCATTCAAAACCTTTTGCAGAATCCTTGACCACACCTACAAATCTACCACTGATCTCGAAATGCCCGAACTACCCTCAAATTAAATGCTGATGATGATGAGACATCATCATCAATGATGATGATGATGATGATGAGTTCTCTGCCCAAAGGCAGGTCCATTGGCTTTTATGCTACCCAGGGATGAGTGAGGTGGTTTCCCATTGCCTTCCTGTCTGTCATCAATAGGCCTAACAACCAGCAAATCATTGTCGCTGCCAAGAAAAAGTGGCAAAGAATGTACCAATGTATTTAAGGCAAACTTTTAATTCATTACATCAATTATGCATATGGGTATAGCTTTTGTATAGCATCTTATATTATTCCTAATTTTTACAATATGTGCATATGAACATTTATATGCAACTTTTATTCTTTTGTAGCATAATGATTAATATAATACAAAACTGATTCACAAACTGACTGTCACTGACATAACGACAGATTGACTTATTGAATAACAAACATTCTACCATTTGCTGAGTCATTCTTTTGTCTATTTTATTCAATTGGTCTTTTATACAATAGATGTTTCATTAAATTTCATTTCAACATTGTAGATAGTGAAATCCTACCAAATCTTTCAGCATAGGTGGCATTTATGTACCCTTCTTCAAGCACAAGGCTCCCATTGTTTTCTAATGTCACACTCTGAAGAATAGAACGCGTATTGAAGTGGGCCAAAGTTGTTTGTTCTATTTCATCAGAATCACCATCATGATTATCATCATCATCAGTAATGTAGTCTTCTATCAAAACAGTAACCGGCTTCGTATTCTCTGCCATCGATGCAGTTTGTTGTGAAAAGACGCTGTGTGAGATTCCCACATTCGCTTGTTGCCCAACTGACACTTCTAAATTGCAACAATAATCCACAATGTTACGACATAAATTAAGAAACATTCTCTAACACTGCACATAGTCTCGGAATATAATGGCTGGTTGCCAGTCCTCTCCCGCATGGCCTGATCTTCCCACTGACAGAGTACGGTCAGTGTACTTGTTATGGCCAAGATGGCTAAGGACAAATGTGGAACCAAAATCTTGAAATAAATATCTGTCCTGGTGGGGATGATGAGGAGCTATATAATCCATGTACTTATGTGGTTTTGTTCATTCAATTGGATATGAAAATGCTTGATAAAATTGCACAATATGATTTAATGACATCCCTGTGATGTTGGTCTCACACCATTAGAACGCGAGGAAGAGGTTACATCAGTAGTAGTAGCATATAGCAGCATTGGCAGTAGTAGTTTTCACTAATAGAAGTAGTAGTAGTGGTGATAGTAACAGCAATATTAGTAGCAGTTTTAGTTTTATTATTATTACTGGTGTTTGTATTTGTATCAGTATTAACTTCAGGTGGTTAAGTATTTTTAGTTACATAATTATATGATTAGAACATGGTCTCATATGAAATCTGTTCAAAGTGGAGTACCTCAAGGTTCTATCCTAGTCCTCTGCTAAATTTATTGTGTATAAGTGACCTCCCAAATTCATCTATGGCAGTGCTGTCCAACCTTTTTGACACCGCGGGCCACCGAAGAAGTAATTTTTGAAGCCGAGGGCCGCACCAGTCAACTCAAAAGCAGCGACTAATAGACCATTTATTGAAAATTATTAACTGTATTATAATTAATTATGGAGTTATCATAATAAATGCGTCTTGGGAACTGGATTTTGTGTACAAATTGTCAAATGATAAGCCAAGTTACAAACGAATAGCTATGCAAGTAGGCCAGTGACTGTCTTTTACTTCATTTTAACACAAATTGCAAATATTTAGCGAGCTGCGGCGGGCCACTTAGAATCTGCCGGCGGGCCGCATGCGGCCCGCGGGCCGCGGGTTGGACAGCACTGATCTATGGATTCTAGGCTAAATTTCACGCTATTTCATAAGCTGAATTTGCTGATGCTGATACAAATGTCTCTGTCTAACAAGTCCTTGAATATTTTGCTTTAAATAGTCTGTTAACGGTGAATCGTAATCAGTAGAATGTACTTCAGACATAGTTTAGCAGTTGTACAAGATAGGTTCAATAGGTTGACTGATTATTATTATTATAATTATTATTTATCATCATCATCATCATCATCATCAGCCTATTCAATATTACAACTACAGCCTAAGTTGTCCTACTGTGTACAGGAACGGGACAATGAGAAGGTCTACTAATAATTTAACGGGTAAGGTACAGGTATAGGTATACCTGTGGGTTGAGTCAGGTCGCGTAATTTTGAGTACGGGTCAGGTATGGATAAGGGTAATGGTTCAATAAGATTGGTACGGGTCGAGTAGCCAAATGCTCCACCCGTAGACCTCACTAGACGTCAGAGGATACATTGCATCAATTTGCATGATTGACAATTAAGAGACAATCAACATGGAGGATTTTAAATGAGGGACGACTTTGTATCCTAGGTGGGGGTATTCCATTTCAGTGGGGAGGTTCCGCTCCGAAATATCTGAATGAGACATCATTCCAGTCCAAGGATACTCTGTTTGGGAGACCATATTGTGATACCGACACTAAAGTTACTGGTACTAGCAGTTTGCATGCAGATAATAAGGTAGTAGTAGTACCCGGTAGTAGTGGACACTGTTAAAGTGAGTGGATTCTCAAACGGTAATTGAAAGAAAGCTACAAGTCATGGTTACCTGATTATTCAAACGTGCTCAGTCAAAACAAAATCAGTAGGCAGGTAATGTCAGGTTCAGTTTTAGGTCAAGATCCAAGGGTCAAGCAGCTAGACAATTAGATGGCTACATTGGGTGGTATTGGTGGATTACATAAGTTCATATTACCTTGAAGTTCAGTGCTGTTTGCAATTTCAATCTGTGTAGTTGAACTGCTGCTTGCAACTTCAATCTGTGTGGTTGAACTGCTGCTTGCAACTGCAATCTGTGTGGTTGAACTGCTGCTTGCAACTTCAATCTGTGTGGTTGAACTGCTGCTTGCAACTTCATTCTGTGTGGTTGAACTGCTGCTTGCAACTTCAATCTGTGTAGTTGAACTGCTGCTTGCAACTTCAATCTGTGTGGTTGAACTGCTGCTTGCAACTTCAATCTGTGTGGTTGAACTGCTGCTTGCAACTTCAATCTGTGTGGTTGAGCTGCTGCTTGCAACTTCAATCTGTGTGGTTGAACTGTTACTGCTGACATGTGTTAAGATCTGGGCTGCTACCAAAGCAAAGAAGACACACCTCATCCTCCTTGAAAGTCCTTTAGTCTGATCTTGAAACACACACAAACACATACAAAATCCATGCACAACGATCACAATTGTTAACTTGCTAAACACAACAATTAATGGAGTATCGTTGAGAGGGTTTTAAAGGCAAGACAAGCCTGTTTAAATCTTATTCTGAATTCTATGAGAAGTCAATGCGCAGTTGACTCAGCAAAGTTAATGAGCTTGAATCAACAAAACGAGACAGAGAATTTGGGATGCCTTGAAGTCTGTTGACTGGTATGCCTGCATACATAGAGTTGGCATAATCGAGGCAAGAGCAGACAAGAGAGCGGGCTATGGTCTGTAACATTTCCTTGGGAAGAGCAAACCTTATATATGATGTATTAGAAACAAGATTTGCAAAGGTTTATTTTGTGGGATTGGAATGTGAGATTACTGCCCAGAGTCACCCCAAGTCTTTTGAGAGCTTATGATAGCAAAACAACATTGCCAGCAAGATCAACACTGGAATGAGAAGGGAAAGAGCGCAGTCGTTGGCATGAGACAAACATGATTGTCTAAGATTTATCAGGGTTTATGCCTCTTTATGGCAAGACCATTGAAGCAAAACCATGCATGCACTGAAGAGAGGAATTCTTCAAGTTATGCTTTGCCAGACTAATCCGCTGGTGACAGGGCAATGTAAAGCTGAGTATCATTGGCATAGTACTGTTGCAACTGGATTCCAAAGTGACTGGCTATTGTTATCCCTTATTATGACACCGGCATAACAGCATTCCTGTTTTCCATAAACCAGGTCCATTAAGTCCAAGTTAGGCATTATTTTTAAGTCTGTCATCCTTTACTTCTGAGGTGACCTTGAGAAATATGTAGGTCAAACGGCTGGCATCAATTTCTTGAAACCTATGCCATTGATGGGCTGCATGGACATTAAATGCAGCCACCCGGTGGAGTATCTCAACTTTCGAAGACCGTAACAGACAGTAACTTTCATGCTGGTTATGTGGGAATACAAACAGCTGCAGTGTGGGATATAGCAAGCTGGAGGGAAGATTGATTAAGGATGAAGATGATGGACCAATGAACCAATGGATCAACACCATAATGGAACATAATCGTGTTCTCTAGATTTATACTGCATCCCAAAACCAAAAGTTGTGGAAAACATCATATTCACAAGCGCTCAGTCAAAGCAAAATCAATGGGCTGGACCGCAGGTACGAATAAAGGTCAAAATCTGTTCCAAGTCACAACACAAGGGTTAGGCTGCAGGGACGTAGACAGTCAGACGGCTACGTAGGGTGGATGGTGTTTCGAATTGGAGCAGAGAGAGGTAATAACAGGAAGAGAAGGAAGCAGGATAGGATTTGTGAAAACGAAGTGTTTTAAGTTTTAAGTTAAGGACCTGTGCAGAGATAGAAAGATCTCAAGGTGCAGATTTTACGAGTTCGTAGGCTGGATCCGACTATTGTCGTAATTCTGGTAGCAGTTCCACTGTTCCGTTTATTCTAAAGCCTAAAGGGTCGGCTATGAAGCGAATTCTAAATTATAGTTAGGCTATGGCGTGACTGATTAAACTGTACCCTACATGTGACGCGTTACAATCCGAAAGGAACGACGTAGAATTTTATCTACATTTTAAACAAATCATAGATTCAGATTGTTTAAAGACTAAATTTATTACTATTATGATTATATCTACGATATAAACAGTCAATTAATTGGACAACAATGGCGGCAGTTTACGTGTTTCACAGTTGCGTCTTTTTCACGTCGCGTCTTTTTCTTACAATATGGACAAAGATGTTAGAGCCTACGGCTCTAACATCTTTGATATGGAATCAACGCGGTCGTTTTGCTCTGTTTTGACACCATGGTTTGTCCTGTAGGCTAACTCCTGTTACACGAATTATTGTGAGTATCAGAGCGTCCAACGCAATATGTTTGGAAAATTCTACAATTACGATAGTCAGACGTGTGCGCTCTTCACAAAATTATAAGCTAGACTTGGGTTGTCTTGTTAGTTGATGCTTCTTGTAGGCCTATAAATGGGTGGCTGAAGCTTTATCGATTCTGTGGTTTTAGCATTCTCAGGATAAGGGTATTAAGATCTAACTATGATGATGACGATGATTATTATCATTGTTGTGATGATGATGATGATGATGATGATGATGATGATGATGATGATGATGGACATCTCTCACTTCGACCCACAAAACAATAAACCTTCACCAATCTTGTTTCTAGCAAACATCAGGGCAATGTGTTGTGACGTAATGTGGATATTTGCTAGTGTGACGTAATGTGGATATTTGCCAGCAAGCAAAAAGGCCGGCAACAAAAAGGCTGGCGACAAAAAGGCCGGCAACAAAAAGGCTGGCGACAAAAAGGCCGGCAAGCAAAAAGGCTGGCGACAAAAAGGCCGGCAAGCAAAAAGGCCGGCAAGCAAAAAGGCTGCGGACATTTGTCCTCGCGCGCGATTGGTTGCGCAAAAAGGCTGCGGACATTTGTCTTCGCAGAAACTATAAATAGAGACGCCTGTTGCGTCGGTTGGTTAGTGTGTGAGTTAGTGTTCAGAGGTGAGTTAGTGTTCAGAGGCCAGTTAGTGTTCAGAGTGCTAGAGTTGAAGTTGTAGTTGTCTGAAGCTGTTGATCTTTGATTTGACGTTAACAATAATACAATCTGCTGTGTTGATCTGAGTTGCTGTCGTCTTCCAAGTTAACCTAGTGTTAGGCATCGTCGGTGGCAGTGGCGTACCGTATGGGGGGCAGGGGGGCGAGTCGCCCCGGGCGGCACTTGTGCAGGGGCGGCAAAATAGGGTTGAAGAAAAATAAAAAAAGATTGAATGTTGGATAAAAAATGAAAAAGTAGGAGAGAGAGAAAAAAGGAAGAAAAGAAGGAAACGAAAGAAAGAAACCGTCACTTTGGTGAAGTCGGCTTATATCTTCCGATGCCGCCCCTAAGCCTCCGTTTGGGACGGCATCACTCTGAGAGGTCTATGTTAAACACTAAACATAATTGTAGAAAAAGGAAGCAGTTTTTAGTGTTAACTAAATATGAGCATATAATATTATTATCCAAATTCTAAATAATGGGGCTGGATTTTGAAAAACACTAAAAATTCAGAGCTGAAGCGCAGAGAAAATCTTTAGAAAAACAATAGGCCTAGGCTATAGGCTAGTAGGTGGTGCCGCAGCTACGCGCCGATATGTTTTTATTCTGCATCCGCAACTCATGCAATAAAATGTTTTATTATCTAATAATATAGGTTTCAGTAAGTTGAAAATGTAGGCTATATATAATCATGTCAACAAATTTACGCAGATTTTTACCCCTCCCCTTGTCAACAACAGTACTGTCAAACATTGAAGGACCCCATAAGAAATTATGTCAACAATCCCAGAACACAATGGCTTAATACATGTAGAATAATTTTTTTATATTTTTTATACTAAAAATGCAATCTTGAATTTCAAAATATATGAGTTTAGTTTATTACCAGCCTTTTAGTAGTATTAGCCATTAAGCACTTTATACATTTTAGCATTACTTAATGTTTAAGCTACCAATTTGAAGGGGCTGTGTTGATTCATTGGAAAAAAATGTGTTGACGTCAAATTGTACTGTACCCCCTGTGGACTCTAGGCGTCAACAATTATTGTCAAACTTTTCCAAATCCCCCCCTATTTTGTTGACATAATTAATGGACGACCCCATAGCTAAAACTGGTAATTAAAAAATGCAGCGAAAAGTGATAAATCCAGAGAAGCTGTCACTTCATAAGGGGCCGTCCATAAAGTACGTCACGCTCCAGAGGGGAGGGGGGGGTTTAAGAAAGTGTGACAGTTTGTGACGGGGGGAGGGGGGTCAGGCCATGTGTGACGTCACACATTTATTTTTAAATTTTATTTATAATTTATTTTTTATTTTTAGTAGAATTTCATAGCTTTAAAAATAATTTTCAAAAATTTTCTGAAACATTTTAATTAGTTTTATGTCAAAATAGCATGAAATGCATATCTCCTGAATGTGTTTTTCACGATTCATCTTGCTAGGAGCGCTAGTAATAGCCTAATGCTGTTGCGAAGCCTTGTTTATGTATTAGCCTTGCTTTCGGAAGTATTATTATTTCTATGTTGAAAGTGTGACGTACTTTAGGGGGGTCCGAGTTTTGTGACAGTTTGTGACAGGGGGAGGGGGTAAAATGGTCAAAAATAGCGTGACGTACTTTATGGACGGCCCCTAAAATAAAATTGTAGGCTTATAAGTGATGAGATCGACGATCATCATGAAAACTGAAATCTCTTAGAGAAAATAACATATCCAAAATTAAGTGGCCAAGGGCGGCATTTTGGGCCGTTGCCCCGGGCGGCATTTCCGCTCCGTACGCCACTGGTCGGTGGCACCAATAAGTCCTTTGCCCGACGGGAAAGGCCGAGTTCAGCGGACGAGCAAAGAAGAGGGAAGATTCCGAAGACGCTATCCTGGTGACTAAAGAGAGATACCGGAATCCGCCCGACGGCCACACGTTCGCCACAGGATTATGGACTACATAACATGAGGTCTACATAAGATAAGATAACATAAGGCTAATTTAGATTTATTGCGACTACTATGATGTGTGTACACCAAAATGCGGTTAGCAATTGGTTTATTAAAGGATATTCTTACTTACTTACTTACTTTACTCGTAGATATATATAAAATATGTATTCATGGATGGCTATTATCAAAGACACGGCACAGATCATTATAGCCTATTCGATCGCTCATATGGTCTCATCTCGATTAAGCTATGAAACTTTGTGTTTGCAGGCAGTTTGCAAGTAAGCCAGTTCTCTAAAAATCAATTAACGGGCTTCAACACACCCTAAATTCTCTGGCTCACGTGGTTCTGCGTCAGACTGCGTGTAGACGCTATGTGCAGTGGCGTAAATCATGGGGGGACAGAGGGGGACAGTCCCCCCCAAAGTTTTGACTTAAGCCCTGCTGTCCCCCAAAATCCGGCCCTCGTAGGTACTCTGTCCCCCCAAAGTTATGTATAGATTTTCGCCTCTGGCTATGTGTAGGCCTAGACTTACTCATAATTTCAATGTCGACTCCCAACTCATGGGTCGTCAAACAGAAGAATATAAGGCTAGTAGGCTAATGTTCGCATTTTCCTATTCTCTAGCGACCGTATTATCATGACCGTCACCTCGACCCTGTTTATTTTCAATGAATTGATCGGGTGAGATCACATGTCATTTGACGTTTCCAACTTCCCATGGTAACGTTTTCTTAAGCGATGACGCCATCATTGGGCCTTTTGTCTTACGTCATCTGTCGATAGACGTTGTCATGGTGGAACATATTTCATTTCGTTAAAGAACTTCGAAGACAGTCATAAGGCTCTAAGCCAAATTAAATATTGTAATAAGTGAAAATCTTTGGCCTACCCTCTAAAATCTTTGAATGAAAAAAAATTTCAAGTAGGTCGACGTTTGAAACCTTCGATTGAACAAGAATTTCAACACGGTCGACGTTTTAAACAACCGCAGACAGCAAGAAAACAGCACAACAGAAGCGAAGATTCGAGTAAGATTATTTGTTTTTTTTTCTTTGCATTAATTCATAAATAGATTATCGTCGTACCACTAAGTTGTTCGATGGTTCATTTAAAGTATATTAATAAGCAAACTAGTGGACAAGTGACATCAGAACATGGTTAAAATTTAGTTTAGCCTACATCTAATAAAAGTAAAGACCAGCGATAGATGATAGCATTGCAGCCAAACAAATCAGGTAAGGACTGAATTGTATGATGGCAAATTTCCATCATGGGCACTCGCCCTGAAATATTTCATTGACTCTACAGATCAGATTGTCTCGATCGGTCATGTTAATTTTCTGTGACATTTTCGGGCCCCCAAAGTTGCGGGTCCTGTGCGACCGCACGGTTCGCCACCCAACTGCTTGGTGTCTGCGTCACTGATACCCTGGCTCTCGAAGAAGTACTCTGAACTAGGATGAGCCGATTGGCATTTTAAAACCGATTTCCGATTCCGGATAGTTGGCAATTAGAATCTAAAGAAGCCATGCTTCCAGCTTGGAGGAAAGGTTTTAATGTAATGGGTTCAAATGCAGATCCCGACCCATAAGATTACACGGCGATAATGTAGAACAGAGGTTCATTCCGGTTAATTGGAACCAAAATTATCTGGGACCTGGAGGCCTAAATTATGATTCACATGGGAGAGAAATAGTTACCCCCGCCCGAAGTAAACCTTTAAACGTGGAAAATACAGAAGATGGGTCGGCAAAGAATAGTCAAACCCCTGGGATAGTTACTCAGACCGTTATGACAGTTTCCGTTTGCTCCCTTGCTTATATATGCTGGCTGGTGAATGGAAGTCCTTCCCGGTGGTAACAGTAGCAAAAGAATGGCAACGATGTTGGGTAAATGGCCATCAAACACCAGAACCACGAGTAATGATCTCAGATCAAAGTCTAAACTTGAATGAAGGTTATAGACAACCGGAGACAGTCGGTAAAGTTGTCCAGGCACCCCAACAATTGCCAGGAGAAGAACTGAGAGTTATGTTAACCGCATTGGAAACTTTTGGAAAGCCCGTGCCAAAGATTGACAGAACTGTGCGTTCGCAGCGAAAATGCGTTGAAAATGTCCAAACAGAGTAACGAGTCATTCGGTATTGATATATAACCCTGGAGCGAGATCATCGCATCCGGAACCAACTCTTGAACCTGATAAAACTCTGAAGTCGCAGACATCGAGTGGAAAGCTAGTGACAGAACCTAGTGCAATGGTTAATCCACAGATAAACTCGACAACCAATGGACCAACCGACCAACGGCCAAATCTAGAAAAATCAGAGCCTGTAGCAGAAAACGTGAAGAAACCGGTTGAAGGAAATAAACAGTGGTTGAAACTGCAGAGGTATGATGGTCAAACGCCATTAGAAGCTTTCCTGGTTATATATGAAATAATTCTGTGCTACAAACAATGAATGGAATGATAAAGATAGGCTAAGTCAGTTATTGTGTGCCATGGTTGGAAACGCATCACAGGTGTTGTGGAAGTTTAATGCGTCGGGAGTGTCAACATCGACTGATATGGTAAAGAGATTACGGGTCAGATATGGAAGCTCTGACCAGAACACCTTGTATCCCACCCATTTGCATAGTAGACTTTTGAATAACTCTTTTGAATAACTCTTTTGAATAACTCTTTTGAATGACTCATTTCAATAACTCATTTCAATCACACTTTCAATAATTCATTTCAATCATTCATTTCAATAACTCTTTCAATAACTCTTTTCAATAACTCTTTTCAGTAACTCTTTTCAATAACTCATTTCAATAATTAATTTCAATAACTCATTTCAATCTCTTTTCAATAATTCTTTTCAAAAACTCTTTTCAATAACTCTTTTCAATAACTCTTTTCAATAACTCTTTTCAATAAATCTTTTCAATAACTCTTTTCAATAACTCTTTTCAATAACTCTTTTCAATAACTCTTTTCAATAACTCTTTCAATAACTCATTTCAATAACTCTTTTCAATAACTCTTTTCAATAACTCATTTCAATAACTTTTCAATTTTCAATAACTCTTTTCAATAACACTTTTCAATAACTCTTTTCAATAACTCTTTTCAATAACTCTTTTCAATAACTCTTTTCAATAACTCATTTCAATAACTCTTTTCAATAACTCTTTTCAATAACTCTTTTCAATAACTCTTTTCAATAACTCTTTTCAATAACTCTTTTCAATAACTCTTTTCAATAACTCTTTTCAATAACTCTTTTCAATAACTCTTTTCAATAACTCTTTTCAATAACTCTTTTCAATAACTCTTTTCAATAACTCTTTTCAATAACTCTTTTCAATAACTCTTTTCAATAACTCTTTTCAATAACTCTTTTCAATTTCTTTTCAATAACTCTTTTCAATAACTCTTTTCAATAACTCAATAACTTTTCAATA
Source organism: Aporrectodea caliginosa (assembly GCA_020284085.1). Taxonomy (NCBI): domain Eukaryota; kingdom Metazoa; phylum Annelida; class Clitellata; order Crassiclitellata; family Lumbricidae; genus Aporrectodea; species Aporrectodea caliginosa. The sequence goes on along the minus strand of JACEVL010001298.1, from coordinate 10,518 downwards.
ACTCTTTTCAATAACTCTTTTCAATAACTCTTTTCAATAACTCTTTTCAATAACTCTTTTCAATAACTCTTTTCAATAACTCTTTCAACTAACTCTTTTCAATAACTCTTTTCAATAACTCTTTTCAATAACTCTTTTCAATAACTCTTTTCAATAACTCTTTTCAATAACTCTTTTCAATAACTCTTTTCAATAACTCTTTTCAATAACTCTTTTCAATAACTCTTTTCAATAACTCTTTTCAATAACTCTTTTCAATAACTCTTTTCAATAACTCTTTTCAATAACTCTTTTCAATAACTCTTTTCAATAACTCTTTTCAATAACTCTTTTCAATAACTCTTTTCAATAACTCTTTTCAATAACTCTTTTCAATAACTCTTTTCAATAACTTTCAATAACTCTTTTCAATAACTCTTTTCAATAACTCTTTTCAATAACTCTTTTCAATAACTCTTTCAATAACTCTTTTCAATAACTCTTTTCAATAACTCTTTTCAATAACTCTTTTCAATAACTCTTTTCAATAACTCTTTTCAATAACTCTTTTCAATAACTCTTTTCAATAACTCTTTTCAATAACTTTTTTCAATAACTCTTTTCAATAACTCTTTTCAATAACTCTTTTCAATAACTCTTTTCAATTACTCTTTTCAATAACTCTTTTCAATAACTCTTTTCAATAACTCTTTTCAATAACTCTTTTCAATAACTCTTTTCAATAACTCTTTTCAATAACTCTTTTCAATAACTCTTTTCAATAACTCTTTTCAACTCTTTTCAATAACTCTTTTCAATAACTCTTTTCAATAACTCTTTTCAATAACTCTTTCAATAACTCTTTCAATAACTTTTTCAATAACTCTTTTCAATAACTCAATAACTCTTTTCAATAACTCTTTTCAATAACTCTTTTCAATAACTCTTTAACTCTTTTCATAACTCTTTTCAATAACTCTTTCAATAACTCTTTTCAATAACTCTTTTCAATAACTCTTTTCAATAACTCTTTTCAATAACTCTTTTCAATAACTCTTTTCAATAACTCTTTTCAATAACTCTTTTCAATAACTCTTTTCAATAACTCTTTTCAATAACTCTTTTCAATAACTCTTTTCAATAACTCTTTTCAATAACTCTTTTCAATAACTCTTTTCAATAACTCTTTTCAATAACTCAATAACTTTTTCAATAACTCTTTTCAATAACTCTTTTCAATTTCAATAACTCTTTTCAATAACTCTTTCAATAACTCTTTTCAATAACTCAATTTCAATAACTCTTTTCAATAACTCTTTTCAATAACTCTTTTCAATAACTCTTTTCAATAACTCTTTTCAATAACTCTTTTCAATAACTCTTTTCAATAACTCTTTTCAATAACTCTTTTCAATAACTCTTTTCAATAACTCTTTTCAATAACTCTTTTCAATAACTCAATTTTTTCAATAACTCTTTTCAATAACTCTTTTTCAATAACTCTTTTTCAATAACTCTTTTCAATAACTCTTTTCAATAACTCTTTTCAATAACTCTTTTCAATAACTCTTTTCAATAACTCTTTTCAATAACTCTTTTCAATAACTCTTTTCAATAACTCTTTTCAATAACTCTTTTCAATAACTCAATAACTCAATAACTCTTTTCAATAACTCTTTTCAATAACTCTTTTCAATAACTCTTTTCAATAACTCTTTTCAATAACTCTTTTCAATAACTCTTTTCAATAACTCTTTTCAATAACTCTTTTCAATAACTCTTTTCAATAACTCTTTTCAATAACTCTTTTCAATAACTCTTTTCAATAACTCTTTTCAATAACTCTTTTCAATAACTCTTTTCAATAACTCTTTCAATAACTCTTTTCAATAACTCTTTTCAATAACTCTTTTCAATAACTCTTTTCAATAACTCTTTTCAATAACTCTTTTCAATAACTCTTTTCAATAACTCTTTTCAATAACTCTTTTCAATAACTCTTTTCAATAACTCTTTTCAATAACTCTTTTCAATAACTCTTTTCAATAACTCTTTTCAATAACTCTTTTCAATAACTCTTTTCAATAACTCTTTTCAATAACTCTTTTCAATAACTCTTTTCAATAACTCTTTTCAATAACTCTTTTCAATAACTCTTTTCAATAACTCTTTTCAATAACTCTTTTCAATAACTCTTTTCAATAACTCTTTTCAATAACTCTTTTCAATAACTCTTTTCAATAACTCTTTTCAATAACTCAATTTTTTCAATAACTCTTTTCAATAACTCTTTTCAATAACTCTTTTCAATAACTCTCAATAACTCTTTTCAATAACTCTTTTCAATAACTCTTTTCAATAACTCTTTTCAATAACTCTTTTCAATAACTCTTTTCAATAACTCTTTTCAATAACTCTTTTCAATAACTCTTTTCAATAACTCTTTTCAATAACTCTTTTCAATTTTTTCAATAACTCTTTTCAATAACTCTTTTCAATAACTCAATTTCAATAACTCTTTTCAATAACTCTTTCAATTCTTTTCAATAACTCTTTTCAATAACTCTTTCAATAACTCTTTTCAATAACTCTTTTCAATAACTCTTTTCAATAACTCTTTTCAATAACTCTTTTCAATAACTCTTTTCAATAACTCTTTTCAATAACTCTTTTCAATAACTCTTTTCAATAACTCTTTTCAATAACTCTTTTCAATAACTCTTTTCAATAACTCTTTTCAATAACTCTTTTCAATAACTCTTTTCAATAACTCTTTTCAATAACTCTTTTCAATAACTCTTTTCAATAACTCTTTTCAATAACTCTTTTCAATAACTCTTTTCAATAACTCTTTTCAATTCTTTTCAATAACTCTTTTCAATTTCAATAACTCTTTTCAATAACTCTTTTCAATAACTCTTTTCAATAACTCTTTTCAATAACTCTTTTCAATAACTCTTTTCAATAACTCTTTTCAATAACTCTTTTCAATAACTCTTTCAATAACTCTTTTCAATAACTCTTTCAATAACTCTTTTCAATAACTCTTTTCAATAACTCTTTTCAATAACTCTTTCAATAACTCTTTTCAATAACTCTTTTCAATAACTCTTTTCAATAACTTTCTTTTCAATAACTCTTTTCAATAACTCTTTTCAATAACTCTTTTCAATAACTCTTTTCAATAACTCTTTTCAATAACTCTTTTCAATAACTCTTTTCAATAACTCTTTTCAATAACTCTTTTCAATAACTCAATTTCAATAACTCTTTTCAATAACTCTTTTCAATAACTCTTTTCAATAACTCTTTTCAATAACTCTTTTCAATAACTCTTTTCAATAACTCTTTCAATAACTCTTTTCAATAACTCTTTTCAATAACTCTTTTCAATAACTCTTTTCAATAACTCTTTTCAATAACTCTTTTCAATAACTCTTTTCAATAACTCTTTTCAATAACTCTTTTCAATAATTCTTTTCAATAACTCTTTTCAATAACTCTTTTCAATAACTCTTTTCAATAACTCTTCAATAACTTTTTCAATAACTGTTTTCAATAACTGTTTTACTCTTTCAGTAACTCTTTCAATAACTCTTTTCAATAACTCATTTCAAGGACTGATTTCAATATATCATTTCACTAAGTCTTTTCAATAAGTCTTTCCAATAACTCTTTTGAATAACTCTTTTCAATAACTCTATTGAATATCTTTTTGAATAACGCTTTTCAATCACTCTTTTCAACAACTCGTTTGAAAGTGTGATCAAGTTATTGAAACGAGTTATTGAAATGAGTCATGGAAATGAGTTATTCAAACGAGTTATTGAATTGAGTTATTGAAATGTGTTATTGAAATGAGTAATTGAAATGAGTGTTTAAAGTGAGTTATCGACTAATTGAAATGAGTGATTGAAATGACTTATTGAAATGAGTGATTGAAATGAGTTATTGAAATGAGTTATCGAAAGTGTGATTGAAATGAGTTAGTGAAATGAGTTATTGAAATGTGTGATTGAAAAGATTTATTGAAATGAGTTATTGAAATGAGTTTTTGAAATGGGTTATTGAAATGAGTTATTGAAATGTGTTATTGAAAGTGTGGTTGAAATGATTTATTGAAATGAGTCATTGAAACAACTTATTGAAAAGAGTGATTGAAATGAGTCATTGAAATGAGTTATTGAAAAGATTTATTAAAAGATTTATTGAAATGAGTTAGTGAAATGAGTTATTGAAATGAGTTCTTGAAATGAGTTCTTGAAATGACTTATTGAAAGGGTGATCGAAATAAGTGATTGTAAGTGTGACTGAAGTGAGTTTTTGAAATGAGTTATTGAAAGTGTGATTGAAATGAGTGACTGAAATTGTGATTGAAAATGAGTTATTGAAATGAGTGATTGAATAAAAGATCACTGGCATGGTCTCAATTCCAGTAAGACCAGTGCATAAACGAGGATCATTGGCATGGTGTAAAACCCAGTAAGACCAGAATTAAAGATCACTGGCATGGTCTAAATTCCAGTAAGACCAGTGCATACACAAGGATCATTGGCATGGTGTAAACCCCAGTAAGACCACAATTAAAGACCACTGGCATGGTCTAAATGCCAGTAAGACCAGTGCATACACAAGGATCATTGGCATGGTGTAAAAGCCAGTAAGACCAGAATCAAAGATCACTCGCATGGTCTAAATTCCAGTAAGACCTGTGCATACACAAGGATCATTTGCATGGTGCAACACTCAGTAAGACCAGAATTAAAGATCACTGTCATGGTCTAAATTCCAGTAAGACCAGTGCATACAAAAGGATCATTGGCATGGTGTAAAACCCAGTAAGACCAGAATTAAAGATCACTGGCATGGTCTAAATTCCAGTAAGAACAGTTCATACACAAGTATCATTAGCATGGTGTAAAACCCAGACTTGTATACGAGACATAAAACTCGAGACCGAGACCGAGACAGTGGGTCGAGACCGAGACAGTGGGGTCCGAGACCGAGACCGAGACGTGACACCAGGTCCGAGACAGTTCGAGACAGTTCAAAACGAGTGAAATGCACATTTTACGCAAGTCCCGAAATTTTTTTTCTGAACTTTTGAAGTCTAATACAAGGGTCAAGTCACTGAAATCAGCCGATCACCGGAATTGTATAAACTATAAAGAAATTAAATATTTCAGCCATTCTGAAATCTTCTAAATTATTCTAAAATTTAAACCAACAAAATTCCATATAGGCCCTAGGCTTATTAGCGATTTAGCGACATAAGTCACATCACTCACCTTGAGAAACTAGATGTTGTTCCAAGCGTTTCGCTTATGTTGGCTTTACACAAACGACGAACGGCATGCCATTTATTTTGTTTTTCATTAATTTCAAACTGCGTGATTGCAAATTTCACGATTTCAGGTTCTTTATGAGACATTTTAAGATATTTTGAAATTTTGGACTTAAAGTGCAAATTTAAGACTGCTTTTTTCAATACTCTTAAATCTTAATACCAGAAACACCGCTTTTTAAAACTTCCTGTCTGTTTGGCACTTCCGATTAACTAGTTATCCGTTCGGCACAAGACAATTTTATAGCGCAATACTGCACGAAGTTCCGAACAAAATACAGTTTGTACGAGAACTTTGGAGAACTCTTCTACAAGAGAACAAGACTTTCGCTTCGAGACAGTTTCCAAAAAGACAAGACATTCGCTTCGAGACAGTTTCCAAAAAGTCAAGAAATGATCTCGAGACCGAGACAGTGGGGTCCGAGACCGAGACCGAGACATCAAAAAACCTGTCTCGAGACGTCTCGAGACCGAGATAGTGTCTCGAGACAATACAACTCTGGTAAAACCCAGTAAGACCAGAATTAAATATCACTGGCATGGTCTAAATTCCAGTAAGACCAGTGCATATTAAAGGATCATTGGCGTGGTGTAAAAGCCAGTAAGACCAGAATAAAGATCACTGGCATGGTCTAAATTCCAGTAAGACCAGTGCATACACAAAGATCATTGGCATGGTGTAAAACTCAATAAGACCAGAATTAAAGATCACTGGCATGGTCTAAATTCCAGTAAGACCAGTGCATATTAAAGGATCAATGGCATGGTTTCAATTCCAGTAAGACCAGTGCATACACAAGGATCATTGGCATGGTTTAAAACTCAATAAGACCAGAATAAAGATCACTGGCATGGTCTAAATTCCAGTAAGACCAGTGCATATTAAAGGATCAATGGCATGGTCTCAATTCCAGTAAGACCAGTTAATACACAAGGATAATCGACATGGTGCAAAACCCAGTAAGAAAAGAATTAAAGATCACTAGCATGGTCTAAATTCCAGTAAGTGCAGTGCATATTAAAGGATCATTGACATGATGTAAAAGCCAGTTAGACCAGAATAAAGATCACTGGCATAGTCTCAATTCCAGTAAAACCAGTGCATACTCAAAGATCATTGGCATGGTGTAAAACCCAGTAAGGCCAGACTAAAGGTCACTGCCATGGTCTAAATTCCAGTAAGACCAGTGCATATCAAAGGATCACTGGCATGGTCTAAATTCCAGTAAGACCATTGCATACACAAGGATCATTGACATGGTGCAAAACCCAGTAAAACCAGAATAAAGAGATCACTGGCATGGTCTAAATTCCAGTGAGACCAGTGCGTATTAAAGTGCATGGTGTAAAACCCAGTAAAACCAGAATCAAAGATCCCAGGGATGGTGTAAATTCCAGTAAGACCAGTGCATACTCAAAGATCATTGGCATGGTGTAAAACCCAGTAAGACCAGAATAAAAGATCACTGGCATGGTCTAAATTCCAGTAAGACCAGTGCATACTCAAAGATCATTCGCATGGTGTAAAACCCAGTAAGGCCAGAATAAAGATCACTGGCATGGTCTAAATTCCAGTAAGACCAGTGCGTACACAAGGATCATTGGCATGGTGTAAAACCCAGTAAGACCAGAATCAAAGATTACTGGCATGGTATAAATTCCAGTAAGACCAGTGCATACTCAAAGATCATTCGCATGGTGTAAAACCCAGTAAGGCCAGAATAAAGATCACTGGCATGGTCTAAATTCCAGTAAGACCAGTGCGTACACAAGGATCATTGGCATGGTGTAAAACCCAGTAAGACCAGAATCAAAAATCACTAGCATGGTCTAAATTCCAGTAAGACCAGAAGGATCATTGGCATGGTGCAAAACTCAGTAAGACCAGAATTATAGATCACTGTCATGGTCTAAATTATACAAAAGGATCATTGGCATGGTGTAAAACCCAGTAGGACCAGAATCAAAGATCACTGGCATGGTCTTAATTCCAGGAAGACCAGTGCATACTCAAAGATCATTGGCATGGTGTAAAACCCAGTAAGGGCAGAATAAAGATCATGTGCATGGTCTAAATTCCAGTAAGACCAGTGCATATTAAAGGATCAATGGCATGGTTTCAATTCCAGTAAAACCAGTGCATACTCAAGGATCATTGGCATGGTGTAAAACCCAGTAGGACCAGAATCAAAGATCACTGGCATGGTCTTAATTCCAGGAAGACCAGTGCATACTCAAAGATCATTGGCATGGTGTAAAACCCAGTAAGGGCAGAATAAAGATCATGTGCATGGTCTAAATTCCAGTAAGACCAGTGCATATTAAAGGATCAATGGCATGGTTTCAATTCCAGTAAAACCAGTGCATACTCAAGGATCATTGGCATGGTGTAAAACCCAGTAAGACCAGAATAAAAGATCACTGTCATGGTCTAAATTCCAGTAAGACCAGCGCATACACAAGGATCATTGGCATGGTGTAAAACCCAGTAAGACCAGAATTAAACATCTCTGGCATGGTCTCAATTGCAGTAAAACCAGTGCATACTCAAAGATCATTGGCATGGTGTAAAACCCAGTAAGACCAGAATTAAAGATCACTGGCATAGTCTCAATTCCAGTAAAACCAGTGCATACTCAAAGATCATTGGCATGGTGTAAAACCCAGTAAGACCAGAGTCAAAGATCACTGGCATGGTCTCAATTTCAGTAAGACCAGTGCATATTAAATGATCAATGGCATGGTTTCAATTCCAGTAAGACCAGTGCATACACAAGGATCATTGGCATGGTGTAAAACCCAGTAAGACCAGAATTAAAGATCACTGACATGGTCTCAATTCCAGTAAAACCAGTGCATACTCAAAGATCATTGGCATGGTGTAAAACCCAGTAAGACCAGAATTAAAGATCACTGACATGGTCTCAATTCCAGTAAAACCAGTGCATACTCAAAGATCATTGGCATGGTGTAAAACTCAATAAGACCAGAATTAAATATCACTGGCATGATCTAAATTCCAGTAAGACCAGTGCATATTAAAGGATCACTGGCGTGGTCTCAATTCCAGTAAAACCAGTGCATACTCAAAGATCATCGACATGGTGCAAAACCCAGTAAGGCCAGACTTAAGATCACTGGCATGGTCTAAATTCCAGTAAGACCAGTGCATATTAAAGGATCACTGGCGTGGTCTCAATTCCAGTAAAACCAGTGCATACTCAAAGATCATCGACATGGTGCAAAACCCAGTAAGACCAGAATAAAGAGATCACTCGCATGATCTAAATTCCAGTAAGAGCAGTGCATATTAAAGAATCATTGGCATGGTGCAAAAGCCAGTGAGACCAGAATAAAGATCACTGGCATGGTCTAAATCCCAGTAAGACCAGTGCATACACAAGGATCATTGGCATGGTGTAAAACCCAGTAAGACCAGAATTAAAGATCACTGGCATAGTCTCAATTCCAGTAAAACCAGTGCATACTCAAAGATCATTGGTGTAAAACCCAGTAAGACCACAGTCAAAGATCACTGCCACTGGCATGGTATAAATTCCAGTAAGACCAGTGCATACTCAAAGATCATTGGCATGGTGTAAAACCCAGTAAGGCCAGACTAAAGATCACTGGCATGGTCTAAATTCCAGTAAGACCAGTGCATATTAAAGGATCACTGGCATGGTCTAAATTCCAGTAAGACCAGTGCATACACAAGGATCATTGACATGGTGCAAAACCCAGTAAAACCAGAATAAAGAGATCACTGGCATGGTCTAAATTCCAGTGAGACCAGTGCGTATTAAAGGATTATTGGCATGGTGTAAAACCCAGTAAAACCAGAATCAAAGATCACAGGGATGGTGTAAATTCCAGTAAGACCAGTGCATACTCAATGATCATTGACATGGTGTAAAACGAGTAAAACCCAGTAAGACCAGAATAAAGATCACTGGCATGGTCTAAATTCCAGTGAGACCAGTGCGTATTAAAGGATTATTAGCATGGTGTAAAACCCCGTAAGACCAGAGTCAAAGATCACTGGCATGGTATAAATTCCAGTAAGACCAGTGCATACTCAAAGATCATTGGCATGGTGTAAACCCAGTAAGGCCAGAATCAAAGATCATTGGCATGGTCTGAACACCAGTAAGACAAGTGCATACACAAGGATCATTGGGAATTTACCAAGCAAAATGAACAGACTTACCAACATAATAAACACAAATTGAAAACGCTTAAAATCTGAGTTTTCTTCAGAGATTTCACTCCCATACTCAGCACTTTGCATTTAGCACTCATTCTGGCTCTCAACGTTATCTCAGTTGAAACTTTTCTGTTTCATCAGAACTTTACATCTCAACTTGACTTATTGCGCCATTGGTTCTCTTGGCTGATTTCATATCGTTTCCTTTGATCTCATAAATAACTAATGAGCTTCATAGAAAAATAAATTCTCCAAGTCACTCTACTCTGACTTATTGTTTAAATAGATTCCTTGCTTGAAAATGACAAAGGTATCGGAACGCTTATTAATTAATCTAAATTGACACCTTATCCAAACTCCGACAGTAAACAAACTTTAATCCTTGTTAAACTAAGAATCAGCTTTCATTGTAACAAGTTGTGTCTGTGACAACTTGCTTATTCAGAATAAACGAATATTGATTGATTGATTGGTAGGTCAAAAGCTCATTTCCTCCGCTAAGTAGTGGAAAATTCATAAGTATTCTGTTATGCCACGAGTAACGACTAACGAGTCTTCTTATACTAACACAACTATCTCCAGGGGCGCCGCTAGACGTACGCACTTACGCACGTGTGTACAGCGCTGAAAGGCTAAGAAACGACAAATTGTAAATGAAAAAAGTGAAATATTGTTATTAAGTTACAAAATTATAATAACTTAGGTACTAGTTTTAATATTAGGTAAACTAACAGTCTAACACCACCTAGCAGTGGCGTAACCAGAGCTTCCCAAAAATTACGCAGATTCCAACCTCTCTGAGGGGAGGGGTCCGGGAAGAGGCTGTAGGCCTAATTAAGGAACTTTTATTTGGGTGTGTATAATGGTGCATTTTGGATACCATCTTTTTGGTTAAAAGTAATAACAATTTAAATCAGTTCTTTGAGAAATTAAATAATTTCATAATTTTAATTATATCTTGCGAGGCGAAAAGCTTCCTCATTCGTGC